>JAACJT020001745.1:0-13994 GCA_009936485.2 Gymnarchus niloticus | reverse complement strand
TCTCTGTCTTTGTCCCACTCCCCCCCACTCACTCTCTCTCTTTCTTTCTCTCTCCCCCATCCCACTTCCCTCTCACCTTCTCTCTCTCTGTCTTTCTGTCTCTCTCTCTCTTTCTCTGTCTTTGTCCCACTCCCCCCACTCACTCTCTCTCTGTCTTTCTGTCCCTCTCTCTCTCTGTCTTTGTCTCTCTGTCCCTCCGCCCGTCCCACTCCCCCTCCCTCCCTCCTGGACTCGTTTGAACCTAAGGTTTGCTATATATTGCAGTCCACCCGACCCGTATATAAAGATGATTGCAGAGTCAGCAGTCTTGTTAGGATACCGTATTTGTACCAGATAAATCCGACTCCTGGTAGGTTTTGCACAGTCTCCCTTTTGCGGTAACAATCACGATTCGATTATCATTAATTATTTAGCAAACACTTTTATACAAAGTGACGCACAGCGAAACAAGTACAACACAAGCATAGCTTCTGTTCTGTTATAATGTCGACGTCCAGCGAAGGCCTAGTACGTGCAAGTTGCCATTTGAGCAAAAGGTGTAGGTAATTGTTATCTACTTTCGTATTCATGATTGTTTAATGTTAATTATATTTATGAGATGTAACGGGTTGTATGTATAATACCAATATCCGGTGATGGAGTGTCATCGGAGCGCATCTGAAGCAGTCTCTGAAATTTGCTGGCCTGTATGTGAATTTCCTTTAACAGCGCGTAACAGTGGGTTACCCATTACAGCAGGTAAATTTTTGTTTTCTTCTTTGTAAGTAGTTGTCATTTGTTATGCGAAGGTGACTACTGAATGTTCGTTGTTATTACGTCTAAGCGTTACCTATGTGATATAGGCTACTGCAAAAAATGACTGTATATGAAAATACACTCACCTTTAATCTTTAAATATTTACTAACTAGGTAATTGGGATTTAAAGTGTTTTTTTATCATCCTGAAATATGCATTTTTAAGTGTTAGGCATATATTGGTGAGATGAATTGTCGAAAAACCAGGAACGAAAATATAATTGCCCCTTTAAGAAATGACGGAAATACCTTCAGGATACTCAGTTCCTAGAACCCTATACTCGGCGAGACTTTAACACTTTTGTCACTTGGAAACTAAGATTTTGTTATTCCTTCCAGTTGATGGCCTACTGTTATGGCGATGGATAATCTATGCACTTAATCACTGTTATTTTTTGAGTAATCCATGATAAACTATGATTAATCAAATATTAGTATTCTCTAATACCATTTGGAGATTTGAAGTATTACTAAACGACTAAAGTCCACAACTTTAACCGTGAAATTATTCATCCTAAAAGTATATTATAGCGTTCAGTTGTGTTTCTAACCACTAAAGCTCGTCAGGGTTTTGAAACGTGACATGGATGATCTGTAATTAATTATTTATAAATTTATTTTCTTTGATGAATTCAGGTATCGGTTTGCCGTGTGATTTAGGTTTAGTTATTAAAACGCTATGCATATACCTTATAAATGTCATCAGCTTTATTATCAAATTTACTGCCAAAACAGCACGGAACCAAAACAAATAAAACAGTCGATCTTTCCAAAGGGCAAAAAAAAAATTCTCCTTCGATATTAGTCTAATTGTCGGAAAAAAGGTCCACGATCTAACGAAATAAATGAAAAACAATAATTCTCCAAATACCATATATATATTTCTAGGCATAACGGCGTTTATAGTGGCCCACTGTATAAAGAAATATAAGAAGTTGCAGCCTGTGTGTTAAAAACTATGCTGAAGCTGAAGAATTTTCTAATACTGACAAATTAATGTAGCATCTTATCTAAATATTTACCTCAGAGATGTTTGGCAAAAAACGTTGATATAAAAATAGACTGCACATATTTTTTTTCCCCTGTTTATTGGTGTGTTTCTATTGGATGGGGTTGCGATTGAATGCAGGCAAATTTCCGTCTTACATGCGCAGTCAGCAATATTACAATATAATCCTATAACTGTACTGGCCCATGGTGGCTACTTGCATGCTAATGATTATTATTATTGTAATAAATCTTGTAAAAATACTTGCTGAGGGCGTTTGACAGAATTGCCTTCAGCTGGAAAACCGTCTGAAGAGGATCCAGTATAATGCTGTATAATAAATCATCAAAGAACTTTGGTGATCGTGTGCTGGGGAGCCTTTACTGATCTCCTGCTGTTTATTAAAATTTTGATTTTCATACGAAATGTACAAAATACCTACATAGAACACTGATAACACAACAAAGTAATACTATGCAGAATTCATATCGATGATTTCGACTGAAGTGCGTAACGTGATATAATATTAAATAATAGCCTATAGGAATTAAATGAATATGTGTGTATATATATATTATGGCAGCAGCAGCAGCTGACTAAATTTAAAAAATGTAGTTATCGTTATTCTTTTTAAGTCTTAATATTATTGCTTAAGCATGACTTTAATTAGACGAAAGAGGAGAGAATTGGAAATAAGCGAAAGAAGACCGGATATACCTGTTATCTCTGTAGGCACCTTTGAGTTGACTGTTTCGTTGCAGTAAAGCTTAAAGTTATGGTTCCATTGTCACGCGATGCCTGCTATAAGACCCGCTGCAGGCATATTTAAACAAATCCACGCCTGTGCCCGACAAAGTCACACCCCGCATTTTCCATTCCCTTCACCCATACTGCCTAATACACATTTTTTTTTTAATTGATGAAACCCTCAATACAACGTAACGTATATTGAATTTGTTTGCACGTATTAATAGAATAAACAATGGTTCATTCGCCTTTCGATCTGTGCATATCTGAAATCGAATGCCATTTAAATTTCGGGACGATCATGTTATTTTAACCTGCTTAAGTTCTGCATTTGTATTTACGCGCATTTAATTTTTCGAGATTTTTGCTGCCGGTAATAAAACGTGCAAAAATCGTTTGGTTTAACGAACACGTAAAAACAACGTTGTTCAGTCATATGCAATCGTTGTCAAATGTTTCAATTGCAGTCCACAGTAATAGGTCATGCTTGGTTTCTAATTCGAAATTTGTTTTGCCCGTTTGCTAATTAATTTAAAGTTTGTTAAGAGCGACTCAGGAAAATAAAGGTCATGATAATATGTTTTAAACCATGTATGCGCCATTAAGCCCATTGTTATTGCAGTATTCTTATTATTGTTGCTGGGAATAATAATGATAATGACGTTGCTATTGATATGAATCTTCATATTTCATATTATATTCATATTTCTGTTGTCGTCGTCGTGCTTGTCATTTCTTAGACATTCAGTGTTGCGTTCAGAGACAGCAGTGATATCCGGTTTAATTTTTTATTCTTACTAATTTTGTTTTTGTTGTTTATTTGACGACAACATACACTGCGAAAAAATGTCACCGTTTTAAATAAGCAGATACAGTACTTAAGAGCCAACGATCTGGTCTAGGCTCAGCAACGTTATGCAGCAATAAAATGAAATCAGCTGAGTACCTGAATCGACTGAATGACCAGGTTATCCCATCAATAGATTTTGTCTTCCCTGACAGCACGGGCGTATCCCAGGATAAAAATGCAAAGATTCTTCGGGCTGAAATTGTGAAGGAGTGCTTCAGGGAGCATGAAGAATCATTTTCACACATGAACTGGTCACCACAGGGTCCTGACCTTAACCCCACTGAATGTCTTTGGGATGTGGTATAGAGTGGTTCGACTCCCCTGTTGTCAATACAAGATTCAATGAAAAATCAATGCAAATCTTGGATGAAAAAATGTTGAGGCATTGCATAAGCTCGTCCAAACAATGCCACGACGAATGCTCCTTAATCAAAGCTAAAGATGGTCAGATAAAAGACTGAAGTGTGCGACTTCTTTTTGGCCGGGCGCTGTGTGTAAGAGATGCTCTTTCAGTGATTACCGCTTGGAGGAGACGGTACCTACGCCATGTCGGATGGACACATTTTAAATCATCGCATTTGAAGCTCTGCATGGTGAACAGTTCTGGTAGCCAAAGACATTTCTTGTAGCTTAAAGCTGGGCTAATTCTTGGCTTTCCGATCCGCAAGATCCTTCTTGTGCTTCTGTTAATCGGTTTGTTTTTAAAATAATAAATTGGCGTGTCTTTAGTGATCATCAAAATATAGTGGTTTGTTCTCGTTTCGAAAGAGTTAGTGAAAGATGCTGCTTTGCGTTGCAATGAGTCCACCGTCAGTATCTTGGAGGAAGCTGGAAGCAGACTGGCTGAGCTAAGACGTCAGGAGCAGCGTGGTGAGGACCCTGAAGTCCATGTCAAAAGAGCGTTCAGTACCAGGGACAGCTCTTGGAGCGATAACTCGCCTTCATTTCTTCATCATATAAGCAGTTAAACTATAGTGACGCTAAGCAGTCTGTTTTAACAGACGAATTGTAAGCTAACTCAAGGGAGTCCGGTCAGAAGGTGACTGAAGCCCTAGCTCAGTATTAATTATGTGAATTTCGGCCATGCAATATAACTATGCAATTAAACAACATGAGTTATATATCACTATAAAAACATTTCTGCTCTGTACGACCCGTCTTGAATTAGGATCTCCCGAGCCACGTCCGCCGGAATGCCGCCGCTTGAAGGTGATCGCGTGCGAAGACGATGTTATGTGGTAATTAGAGCCGAGATAGCAGGAATCGAGTACTGTCCGACTCTCAAGTTCTCAACCCATCTCGCCTATCTTTGACACGATCTGCACGCAGCTTTATTTATTAGTCTAAGTAGCGCTGCAGCATTTCTTTGCAAAGATAGAGTGATGTCATTAAGTACACCGCACGCAGAGACCGGAGTCTTTTAACTTTAAGGTGAGTGAAAGATCAAAGGGAGCCACCTCCAAGATAATGTTTAACGGTGGACTCTCTCAGATGACTTTGTTTCTGTTCTGCCCACGAAACACGTAATAATAATGCCTAACAATCAGCTTTTCTGTAATCGAACAAGGTCAGTAATCCGAGACTTATACAAGACAAACAGTCGGTACCATTCCAACTTACAGAAAGCAATTCTGACTAATATGCTGTCCATCTGGTGAGTTTTAGAAGCTCCGTAATGCAGGCCAGAATGGCTCAGTTTTAAAAAGACAATTATACTTACTGTAGTTCTTAGCAGACAGGCCATCTTCACAAGCCCTTGTCTTTGTGTGTGTAGACACCTAGCCGCCTATCAGTTCTCGTTTATTTACTTTACCACTTTGCATAATATCTTAAAAAGGCATTTGGTTGCATCATATTGTTCCACGTGTTTCAAAGTAAGCTGCACTGCTATTTGTTCCACTGACTCGAATCTTCTGCTTGGCTTCCAAAACCACAATCATTTCAGATGGTTTGTTGCGTAATTATGACATATCTGTAACAGACTAACTATAGCCTGTATGGTTTTGATGTACTCTCTAACAATGTTCTTTTCCTCACATTCTAAGTACAGCATTTTCAATTAAGTGCCTAACATCACAACATGTTTGGTAGATCAGTCCATCCATCCAGCCATCCAGTGCAGTGAACCTAGAGCCTGTCACAGACACCCCAGGGCACAAGGCTGAGAGACACACTGGATGGGATGCTAGTCCATTGCAGGGAACACACTCACTCAATCCTACACTAAAGGCGATATAGAGAGGCCAGTCACGCAGTGTGACTGTATGTCTTTAGATTGTTGGAGGAAGCTTGTAAGACCCAGAGTGAACATGCAAACTCCAGACAAAGAGTGAAAGCTAGGTTCAAATTCCCAGCCGTTACAGATGTGAAACAACTATGGTACCCACTGAAGCACCATGCTGGCCCTTTTTCGTTTAAACAGGAAGCATAAATATGACATATATATAACAAAATATAAATATATACCGTATATTGCAGAGTTTTATTTAAAAATCCCTACCAGTTACATATTGATGAATATAAAAGTGATTGTTTTGGGAACTTTATTAATATGACTGCTTGAATTGATCTATCCATTTTTTAACTGCCTATCCTGGTGATGGGAGCCTCAGAGCCTAATCATTAACCTCCATGCATTTAAATGCATATTTGCTTGCATGTGTAAGAATGAGAATTTAAATAAACACATTAGAGAACTGACCCAAAACGTAAAGTTCTCTTTAAAATAAACTATGATTGGTAGAGCTATCTCAATAAAAATATATCGTAAAGTTCATATGCATAACTAAATTCACCAGGTCTGTCTGCTGCCTGTGGATTGATGGCTCTAAATTGCCTTTATTGGTTATACATGTGAATGCTCTGTCATAGACTGGTAGCTTTTCCAGGGTAGGCTTGTCTTACATCCTGTTCTTCCAAGTTTATAATCACCGCATCCTTAACTGGATATGTGACTGTCCAGAATCCATCAATCAGTTTATAAAGCATCGCTGGATTAAAAATCTGCATGTGAACATTTTCAATCAAGATTAAGTATGTTGATCATATCATGTTTAGTATATCATCATTCATTGACACATGCTTTATGAAGCCATTGTATTTAGTTGAGTGTTACCTTATGGTACCTCTGTATTGGGCTGTCTGGAAGAAGTCCTTCCTCCCACTGACCCATACTTGTGGGAATCCATAAGGTATAGTTTCTCAAGGTCAAATCTCTGTTAGCAAATGTGTATATACATATACAGTGTATGTGTGTGTATATATATGTATGTATGTATGTATATAGTGTGTGTGTGTGTGTGTGTGTGTGTGTGTGTGTGTGTGTGTGTGTGTGTGTGTGTGTGTGTGTGTGTGGTGAATATTAACTCATTTAGTCTAAAGTAGCTGACCTGGATAATTGATTTTGGAAGACAGATGTATATATACATCTCTGTCTTCTGGCCCTTTATCTTGTAGTTTATGAACTAGAATAGTACCAAATACTAAAGACATAGGATTTGTCTAATGTATTGGCATGAAATGAAATCTTTTACCTTGGTTAATAAATCTGTAACAGAAAATTTTATATAATGTGGTTTAATAAAAAATTCCATTTAGGAAATACAATGAAGTCAATTGATTATTGTATTGGCAAATCGTTCCACTGGGATGTTGAATAAGAATTTTCGTTTTCCTGTATTTACTACCAACAAGCAATTAGAAACTGAAATCTAGTTGAAGTAGGACCAAGTCATAATCTGACTATAGTAAAACTACAACTTAAGGTTTATAGATAAATCAGGATCTTTCCATTATCTCTGAACCTTACTAGCATCAGTCTGGAGAACTGAGTTTGTACCTCTTGTTTGCCAATTACCTGATCCTAAAAGTACTAAAGATACTCCAGTTTAATCTTTTAAGTTTATCAGCATCATTTAAGGAAAATGACAGCACGTTAATAGTGATTCCGATTTTTTCATCAATACCTTTAATGCAAGAAAACAAAAACACTGGTGCATAACTTTGTTTATTTTTGTATTTTCTAGATTTTTCAGTTGTCTATTTATTGAAAAACATAATGTTGCATTTCATTTGTGATCACTGTAAAGGACCTTTAAAGACATCTTGATTTCAGTTTGATTTCATGAAACACGCATACAGTACAACCTGAAGTCCCAATGAAACAGAGAGAAGCCTCAATATTTTGTGACTTGTTCCCTTTGATCTACCTGTTCTGTTCACCAGATTCTCTGTGTTATTGTATTCCAGTTTGTAACTTCCGTTTTGCTATTAGTCATCGTTGAGATGTTTTTGGCACAGTCACTGTAAATCATTCACTGTAAATTGTAAATCATTCATGACATTATATCATCTCATAAAAGTATGGGGGGAGTATGTAACCTTCAAGTGCACACCTTAGCCTTTCAGTGATCCTGCTCTTAATACTGACTTAAGATGTCTGCAAAAGAATAAACTTTAGATTTAACAAGAAGCACCATCCATCCATCCATCCATCCATCCATCCATCCATTTATCCATCCATCTTCTAACCAGTTATCCTGGTCACGGTAGTAAAAAAAAAAATTAAAAATAAACTACAGCGTCATGCTTTTTAATATATACCCAAGTCTTTCTGTCAACACCAACTCTGTGCATGCTGATAGATTGTTATAATTTATTACTTTTTATATACAACTCTTTCTGTCAACACCAACTCTGTGCACGTTGATAGATTGTTAGAAGTGCTAGTAAACTAAACCACAGAGCCACTGTGATATCTGATTCTGGAGCAATTCTTCAAGGCCAAAATTAGATCATGTGGCTGTTTGGTGGCTGAGTAGATAGCGGGTGACTAGCATGAACGGTACAACTTCTATTGTATTTCTAGTTAAACTCTTTCAGGTCCAGCAAAGGCTTGTGGAGTAGTTAATGCAAATTACAGTCCATTGTTCTGTTATGTATGCTCTTTCATTAAGATGTATTCATTTAACTAGTTAAATCTGCAACGAAACTTAGATTAGACATCTTAACAAAAGTTTCTGTCTTCAATATAACTACTTCATAAACAATAACATTTTTTTATGAGAAATATCTGATTATTTTGTATAGTACTAATTGGGTTGACACGCAGTACTGTGCAAAAGTCTGAGGAAAGCTAAGAAAATGATGTTTAAATTTGCCTGTGGAAAAACCTCATTGTGTAAAACTAAGACTTTGTCAAAGTGTCAGTTTACATATTTCACAACATCTCTTCAAGTCATCCTGGAATTTACAGTCATCGTCCAATATACTCATGTATTTGCTGAACTCACTCAGTTATGAGTACACCTGCTTTGGTTAATCAATACTTCAGCTAGTTAAGTTCACTTGTTACGTGAGTTGATGGTTAAATGTAGCAAATACATGAATGGCTGGGGGGCTTTTGAGGAGAGATTTGGCAACCGAAGCTGTGTTCTTCTAGCCATCCAACCAGATGTCAGTGACATTTTGGAAAAAATAAGAAATTGTTCTTGATTTTTATTGTGTTACTGTTTATTTGTATATATTCGAATGTTAACTTGTGTTTTATTTCTGAGCAAATGGGCAGTTACTGCCCAGATAAATGGGCTTAAATTTTTTCTTTGCCTGCTTAAGACTTTTGCACAGTACTGTACATGGAGAGACCATTAAAATTTAAGGGAACATAGCATTTTCTTTATAATAATGGCTAATGATAATTATGGACTTATATGGTTACCCCTAGTGGGCAGCTAACGTGGAACATAGATGAAGAGGCTTTTGAAAACGTGATATACTTTAACAGTCATGTATGCATACCACCCGTCTGTTGATATCCAGTGTAACACGCAAGTCTGTGGAATAGGAAAGGGGGCACGGGATGGGGGAAGCAGAAGGTGAAGACGGGGACAGAAATGCCGACTGACGGATAAAGGCAGGAGGGTGGCGTGTGAACGTTGTTCTCCCCTTTGAGCATGGCGTGTGCACCCCTCCAAAAGACCTACCAAGCTGTTGCAGCTGTCCCTTTGTCTTGAGGCTCACGGCAATAGGGGTCCTCTCAGGCACCCTCTCCACCAACATTATCGCCAGCGAATCAGCCAGAAGTCTCATGACTCGATGTGACATAATAATTCCCTTATGATCCACTTCCCACACAAATATCCAGCACAGCCCGAGCTGAGCTGTCCGTGAACCTACACATGTATAGGCTGACGGAATGATCTGGAGGCTCTGCTTTGGGACTTTCACAGCGTTTAACCCTCGATAAGCCACTCTGGCCAGTTTTAGAAAATGAAATCATCAGTTTTGAGCTGAGGCCACAGCAATTGCCCTTTTCAAAAATTGTTTGCGTGACAACTACAGCTCAGATATCAAGAGGTGAGATCAACTGATACTGACGAGGAGTCTTTTTTTGGATGTTTACACCAATGGACGGGAATCAAAACAATTATGTTTAACGCTCTCATCAAAGGAAATTCCTTTCTTAACACATGATTGTCGTGCTCAACCTGGGTTGAAGATTACACTTAAAACATTTCTCACATAGTTTTACTGGGAATGATTTGTCCAGCTAAAAATCTCATCACTAGTTTAGCCTGGCTGCCATAAAGAATTGCATGTGTGCTGTAGGTACAATTAGCAAAATACACCGGGGGGGTATCCCAGAAGGCGGGCTTTGTAGTCAAACCTGAATTCTGATTGGAGAAATTCAGGGAGATTTGGGGCTATCCGTTAGACCCACTTTCTGGAATCCCCCCAGGTTCTATTCATCCAAGATCAGCTATAGCTCTCAATATACAAGACCACCCATGTGTACAGGCTATGTGGCCTCTAGCAACAACCTGGTCTATCTCTGTACCAAAAATATTATCCTTTACCACTTTTCAGCTTGCTGGTCACATGAAGTTAGTGGGTCACCGCAGATTTTTTTAAAACTTAGTAGTGAACCAATACCCTGCTGTTGTTCTGTTTTTGCTGTGTAACACATTGCTGGAAGCGTTTTTTGTTTCAACATCTCTGGGGTGAAGCCCAGGAATTTAAAATTAGGACAGTGTCTGTCTCTTGCTGGCATTTGAGAGTAACTAGTTGGCACTCCCACACTGATGAAGCTCTGGCAGCTGATTGCGTAACGCAGGTCAAAGGGCACGAGGATGAAGCAAAGCCCTTGATATATGGGGAAGGGGTGGATACTCTGCGGCTAAACTGCTTTTGAGATTTTTTTAATACGTTTATGGAGATGCTGCTTAAAGTGATAAGAGATTTTCTGCAAAAATTACGTAAAGTGACAATATGGGAACAAGGGGTAAAACTGTACTACATTCAAAAATCTGGACGTGGTAAAATAATAAGCCGATAAAAATTAATCCCGCCTAATTTTCCTTTTTCCATGAGGATCACGGGAGGTTAATGTATAGCGCACAAAGGTACAGAAATCGTCCAACCCCGCAGATGTGAAAAATACTCCAGATCATTCACATCATTTAATTCACTTTGTTTCTGTGAATAACAATTGTGTTATTTTAAATGAAAAAGCAAAAGTACTAAGCATTATAATTGTGATGTCTATTATGGTCAAAGAAACTCAACTAAATGATTTAACGGTGAAAATGGCCATTATCTTTTCAACTAGTTTTTGCAGCTGCAAAAAAGCTGTGTTTATTCTTGGCTGTCACCTTCTAGATGGCAAAGATTCAAATGACTTTTCTCAGTAGCTGAAATGGCCCAAAGCTGTTATCTCTGCCTTGTGTTTGACCCCCCCCAGAGGAAAATAAGCCTATGCATATATTACTGTCTGGTAATTTGAGTGTATTGCCACTGGCTATGAAAGTGTTTTTTTTTTTTCCCATTTCTCTCCAGAATGTCTCACTCTCCAGAGTTGACTGTCTGTAATACAATTTAAACATTCAAAGATTTCTTATGACTGAAAACACTTTATAATTAAATGTATTATTAATTTTGATGGCTGTATCGCTCACCTGAATACGTGAGTTTAAAACTGAAAGTGTATCAACGTCTTACTCTCAAACCTTCAATGTTCTATAATTTAACGGGAGGTGAAGTCTGCGAATCGATGCGCTAGTACCAGTCAGTGCAGTAAAATTTTAATGCAATACTGCATGTTAGTCCAAGGAATGTATAAACTTCAGGCTTAAATTCATTTTAAGTTTTCAGATTTTTAGTTGTGCGTCGTTTAATGCCTTGATAAATTGTAAGAATATCCATTTGTTCACAGAGCACATAAAAATCTGGTGTTTTGGACTTTGACATATTCAGAAAGTACTGCATGGACCAATTACCTTTAGATATGCAAATATCAAAGCAGGTCAATAGGTTTGCTTACTCTCTTATGGGTAAACCGGCATCTCAGAAGCAGCCTGGGATTTTCACACACTGTAGTGTCCAGAGTTTACAGAGAATGATGCAATGGGCAAAAAAACGTTCAGTCAGCAGCAGTTCTGTGGAGAAAAACTCCTCGTTAATGAGAATGGACGGACTCCTTAAAGCTAGCATAAAGTCCACCAGTGCAACAAAAACAGCTCAGTAACACTGATGCAAGAATGGCTTCGCTTGTCTACGATTAAAGCTGTTCTGGAGGTTAAAGTGAGTTCGAGTGAAATTGGATTGGTTATAGCTAGTATTAGTGAGATTTACCTAATGAAGTGGTGATTGAGTGTGAAAGGTCTGTGGGTTGTGTTGAGTACTACAGGAAGTGGGGTTTTTCAATTTATTCTGGCAGATGATAAGAAATCTAATTGTTCATAACTTATTTTTGGCCACAGTTTTATTCCTTTCTGGTCTGTCTTTATTTGTGTTTCTTCCACAGGGATTTCAGTCTGACTCTCATAGCTACCTGAGGAACATTGACTACTTTGATAAGTGCCGCGCTTTAAGAGTGAAGTTTTTCATAATTACCGATGATGCGAGTGCACCCGCACCCACGTTACATTTGCATGCACATTTACCAAAACGGCGAACAAACAGGATTTGTCTATCTGGTCCCGCTGTGCTAATTGCTTCCCATCAGGATAGACTTAAACTTGCCACTACAAGACAGCCAGTGAGGAGTCAAAGTCGAGCACAAAAAAGTAGCCTGTTGGCGCGTACAGAAAAATCACCAACACCCTCCCCCATAGACACAATAATTGTGCCCCCGCCTTTCCTCAGCCTCATTACGACGGAATGACCCCTCAACTCGAAAGTTCGCTCGCTCACTACCCTACCCACGCCGCTTTTCTCAGAAAGCGACAAACCCACGTTTTGAAAAGCCGAAAAAAAGAGACATTAAGATGGATGAAAACGGGCAGCCATACTAATGAGTGCTGAGCGCTATTGGCTTGAGAGGTCCTAATGACCTCGCAGATTAACTGCCAGCTGAGGTACCTCCACTAGGCCGGAACCCCTTTTTTTGTGTGTCTTTTTGTTTGGCCAACTGTTTCGAAGGCCCCGACTGAAATGTAGTCAGCAGTCCGTGAAGGCGTCTCCCTTTCACCCCGATACAGAAAGGGCGCTTTCCCTAGCTTCTAAATGAGCAGACGCTTCCGAAAAGAGAGAAATTCAGCGACACTTCTGGCACAGCGGGCCGTTTGGTACATGATCTGCCGCACGACCACGCTTTCAACGGCCGTCGTACGACCAACGTCGAGCCCCCATTTTGCTTTCATGTCCTTGCCATGCTTTTTTGGATCCATAGACAAAAATGTCAATGGTTTTCCAGTTCAAATGAACTTACTGTATGTTTGAATATATATTTGAATATCTAAATACGTTGATATTCGTAGAGTTCTATACCCAGTCATCTGCAGAGTTTATATTGGTACTCAGATATGTCTGGTGTCATTCTGTAAAGAATAATATGATATATATGCTATTTATAACTCTTCTAACCCCTCCCCAACTAGCACATGCCTAAAAGGAACAGGCCATGTTGGATGAGGTATTAAAAGGCCGATAAGTAAATCCACAAAAAAGCAAAATAAATGAGAGGATAAGAAATATGATTTCACAATACATGTAATATATCAGAACATCATATGCACAGTTATGTGGTGTTTTCCAGCAGACCCACCAGGATGCCATGTCAAAGAAGTACATTTTGAATTTTTGGGTGTTTTTTTTACATATTCATTCTCTTCACAGTAGAAAACATGACTGTGAACAAGTAAGAGCACTGTTGTGTTTGTTTGGGAGGAATTATTTCTAGACTCCTTTCTCAAGTGACTGTTTCCTCAAGGAAGCCTTTCTGGGTGAAAGAGCTTCTACTCTGCTCTAAGGTCAGTTTTCTCCCATAAAGCATCAACTTAATGGTTGTGTGTCCATTTAGTGTTTTGCAGTCACACGTTCCTGAAATTGGACTGAATTAAGTGTTTGGATTGGAGTGCAGTAGCTTCAGGTAGGCCACAGGGCTTCGTGTGAAATGGCAGTATGATATGAAGCAGCTCTAACTTTAACAGTCTCTGCCAGTAAAAGTCATTGAAGCATGGCTTTATTCCCTCACTTCTGTTTGTCAGTCACCTCAGCACGAGGTCAAGGGTCTTGCAACATTCAAAGGGGATGGAAGCTAAGCGGGGCGTGCCATGGCGCGCGTCGGGCGCGTTGGGGCGGTCCGTGTTACTCGGTGCTGGCCACACGGGACCGCGG
>JAACJT020001744.1:0-13995 GCA_009936485.2 Gymnarchus niloticus | reverse complement strand
GGGGCCCGGCGGAGGAGGATGGCGCGAACGCCGAGAGGAACCCGCTCCGCGGAAGCGACCTCGTGCAGGCGGGGGGGACCGGCGGCAGGGGCCACTGCAAGAAAAAAGGAGGAACGGGGAAGGAACAGGAGGGGAGCGAGGAGAGAGGTTTGCGCCTATCCATTTTTTCTCCACTTAAAATTATTTTTTTATGATGGCACAGAAGAGCCAGTAAAGCGCACACACAGAGCCACATGCAGCCCGCAAGCCTCTCAGTGGGCACCCCTGACCCACATGATGGATAAGACAGGATAAAGAGACAGACAGATAGATTTTGGTCTTGCCTTAGGCTCTGCTCCTGATTTCTTGTGTCCTTGATCTAATGTTCCAAAACAAGGCAATATTTTTCTGCATCATGATTAACAAGACGGCTTTCCGACGCACTGTGAGCCTCGCCGTCTTCATCTCGCACAGTGAAGGCAACACCACACTTAATCACATAACCGCCGCAGCACAGGCAGAGAAATCCGCAGGTGTGAGACGTGTCTTAGGCTGCCATTACAGAAACGAGCCTGTCTATAGAGTTAGCATACTGTACCTAAGCAGTGTTACTATTCGGAAAAGTGACACTTCGTTAAGGCTTTGACAACAAAATGCTTTCACCATGTCTGTTCTGGCAATTTAATCCATAGCATATATTAAATGATTTTTCCTCTAATGGTTATAAAAGACAAAAATGATACATGCCATAGCTATCATGTCTGACTGTTACAATTATCCCAGGATCACAAAAAAAAAAAAATCGCATTTGCAGACTTTCATGATCCACAGGCAAAGGTGGAAAAAGGTGCAATTCAAGACACGCACAAGAGGAACACACGCACACACACACGCGCACACACACACGGGAATTAAATGCATTAGCAGGACACGAGTGGTTATTTTGGATGTAAATTGCGATAATTAAATGACTAATAATGTCGTTAACTTTGATGTCAAAATGTCATTCATAAAGTATGGGAGGTACAAGCTAAACTGATGATTAAATGGTTATTATAATCTATGTAACTCACATATTCAGAGCCTGTATATATGCTATGATCAGCTCCGATATCATAAACTGCAAATGACAGTCCATCTTACTGCTTTCTGTAAAATCAAAGAAAACAGACAAATTTAGAATATTAATTATTTGCGTATTTATGCATTTACAAAAAATCTTCATTACCATGGATGCAACCCCCATCTCAAATTATGATCATTTGCACCTGACTCTTACATTTGTGAATTATTCCTAACGCTTAAAGAATTCACTGACAGGGAAGGAGAAATAAGCCAATTTCCAGGAATTCAATAATGGCAGTGAATTCACCCGCATTTATGAAATACAAAAGTTATTTTCTAACTAGAATCATATTTTCTAAGACTTGGCTTAGAGATATGAAAACCACTTGGCAAAAGGACTTTGCTCCATTATTCATTCATTTTTCAAACAGCTTAGGTGGGGTTGATGGTGAAGGGGGGGTTGCTAGAACTGATCCCAGACAACATACAACAACCCTCAGAGATGGAGTGCCAACCCATGGCAGAACACAGTCACTCACACACATCAATTCTGAGAAGCCAATCAGCCTACATCACACATCTTTGGACTGTAGAAGCTGGAGTACTTCTGTGAGACACAGAGTGAAGGTGGGATTTGAACCCCCACCCCAAGAGGTGTGACAACAAGGTTAACCACTAAGCCACCATGCCCCCCCCCGATCTTTGGGCTACTATGTCAAAGTTACACTAAGATTATGGTTTTAGCAGTTGAAATAAAGCTGATGGATTCTCTTAAATATCAATTCCTCAATTCCTGATGGTTTTTCTTAAATCTGTTGACTCGCAATAAAGTTAGAAACTTTTAAACCTCCAGTACCTCATAGAAATCTTTTGAGATACATCCTACATATTGACACCGAGAAGCTCCTTTGCTCATTCTTAAGAGCCTCATTAAATGCATAAAACGTTTTAAGGATTTTTTTTTTTTCTTGCTTAATTACCTGCAAAGCTTTATTATCATGTGTCTGGAACCTGACAAAATGTTCCACCGTTCTGAGTATTTGCCACCAATAAAATGGAAGATTTAAGATTTCAAGGTGCTACTATTAACCTCACAAGTAAGGATAGTTCAACATTTGACATATCTGGATGTCAAAGAGGCACATTAAACCTACTAATGTTGCAGGAGCTGGTGAACTTGCTTTTCAGCAAAACTCAAAAAAGCAAAACGGTTGGGAATACTTAGTACTCTCTTACATTCATCTTAGATTTCTCCTTATTTATTTTCCTGTATAAATCTCTCTGACACAGGGACTGCACTTAATTTCGTTGTACTTGTTACAATGACAATAAAGATATTCTGATTCTGATATAGGAAACGTGAGAGATATAGGAATCTTTTTTTCCCCCCCAAACCTAAGTAACAAAATATTTAATTACATTACAAAAGCGGGAGGGGGCAAGTTTATATGAGATTTATGCACTGATTGAAGAACTTATTTTCTGATCCTCACACCTGTCAGGATGTCATCAGCCAAACCTTCAAGCTACTTCAATGTGGATTTCTCCTAAAGTGAAATCTGCTTTACTCGCATCCTCACGTCTCTTTGCTACAGCCCTTCACACGCTACCCAGGCTTTCCAAAATGGCCCCCAGAGCCCCTGGAGGTAGAAGGCGTCATCAAGGGTCACCACTAATTTCACCTGCTGTGAAAAATAACTTATGAGGAACTGTCCAACAGCCAGACTTTTCCACTTGTCCTTTACAATGCACATTAAAAAGCTCTCACTAGAAATGTTCTGGATGCAGTTAGCTTCTCTACGAAGTCACTTTTTTGCTCTTGCTGCCCCTACAAGTCATGTAACTCCATATTAAAACCAGCTTCTATTCAATGAGCTTAATATGCATTAACACATTAGCATGAAACCTTGTGCCCTTTGCTGCCTGGGTTAGGATCCAGGCCCCCATAACTTTGACCAGGATAAGTTATTGGGGGATAGATGGATGTTCTCTCCCACTGTTCCGTAAGATGGATGAATATTAAAATATACAGTCTGAAATGTAAAGGGGACCCTCCAACACAGTATCGGGGGCAATTACCTGCAAGTAAGTTCAGAGATAAATTTAAATTTGATATTCAAATGTTAAGGAAACATTTCTTTAAATAATAAAAAAAAAAAATCAGAAACCTTCAAGAGATCAAGGGTCAGGCAGTAATTCAAGACATCATCTACCAATTTAGCCTCTGAGCATGTAACTGTCACACCGATCAAACTAGCTCATCTATTAATGCAACCCATAACCTCTCTCTGGTGTAACTTATCTGGGTGACAGTAAGGATTTTAAGCAGACAGATGAGGGAATCTGTAAATACAAACACACGTGTCATCCTCTTTGTCATGTCCTGATTTGGGAGGTCACTTGTGTGACAGGGTGTAACGTGGTCTGTGATAGAGCCCAGCTTAGAAAGGTGAAGTCCGTCTTCTAAAAGACTGGTTTTAATGCAGTTTGAGGAGCTGCGACAAACTGACAGGAGTGGCGGGCACTCAAGTTTTTGCTGGCGACCTGCTGGTACTTTTGAAGTAGAGTAAATTAGTCTGTCTGGATTTTGAAGCTGGTCTCAGAGAGAGAGAGAAATCCATACCAATATATCAAAGTTCACAAATTAAGTTCTTTATAGGAATTGAATAACTTGATTTTTCTGCACTGAGTTTGACACTGAACCATCGGAACACGGAACACATTCCAGCGGCAACTAGATCTTTGGGGGACTCCAGTATCACCAATTTTTTAAATCAGCAAATTATTTGAACGCTATCTCATTATTGTAACAAAATCTGCTTATATACACACATACAAGAAATGTAAATTTCCAGAAGAATTTGCCAACAGAAACGTAATGCATCATCATTGCAGCAATTAGTATAACGTGAAAGACAGGGAATGAGAGCACATTTGCATACACAAAAAATAGCATAACTTTGCATTTACTGCCAAGTAATTAATGTGAAATTACTTAATGAAAAGTGCTTTTTTTTCCTTAATAAGCATGACTTGGGATATTTTTGTAAATAAATGGTCATACCCTAACGATCTGACAAACTTGAAAAGACAAACTAGGTTGAGTAAAGACTATCTGCACTTTTGCCTTAAGACCTGTAACAGCTGAGAAAGAAATTTAAATTACAAATGAAACTCCCAAAAACAATATTTAAACTTAATTGTTCATATTGGTGATAAGCACTCTGTACTGTTAAAATATTACAATTTAAACTCTTAAACAGGACTCTTGTCTGGCCTGTGATTTACTTTCAGTTGAGAGGGTCTTTCTAATTTACACTGTTTTTCAGGGTATAGGTAAGGTTCTGCAACTTAAGCTGAAATTGTCAGATCAAAACTATACAAAGTGGTATATAGTTGGCATGGCGTTCAATACAGAAAAACACAGCAAACGTTTAAAAAAAAAAATAAAAATTCAGAAATTAAGAAATGTAACCAAAATTTCTACTGTTACCATCTTAGCAGAAGACCAAAACGTAACCTTGTCATGAACATTGTAGCGGTAGACCCATCAAAACAGGTTGCAACTGTGGTTCAAACTCATACTGTTAGAATCTATAATTTCTCAGATACTGATCCACTTTGCAGTAACACTGAGCAAAATCTTCCTTAAAAACTGTATTATACTTACACTAGAAACTCAGACAAAAATCAGCATTGAATTGAGTTACAAACGATGCATTGAAACATAGGACATATAAAAATGGACTCCAAATATGAATAACAATCGGCTAAGAGACTTGGTTGCTTTTAGACAGCTCCACAGCAGGCTGGCTCTTGTATGAGTCACTTTATGTCTGTCTGTCTTCACACCTCTTACCTGTAACCTGTCTCATCTGAGCAGATGATGGATCTTTCACTGTTCTGCATCCTAATTTGCTTGTTGAGCATGTCGTTGCAAGATTATTAGCGTACAACGATTCACTACAGAAAAAAACTCATTAGGTAACCTGCTGCCAATCAACAGAGATCCTCATGACCAAATAATTTATTAAAACAAGCTACCGTAATGTGATCGCTCAGCTATTTGAGTCACTTTAAAAGTAATTTCTGACTTTAGCAACACACAGGAGTATGAGATACTTAAAGGATGCATTTAAAGAACATTCACGTTCCTTTGACCATTGTACTGAGTATTAGTTTGGTTCCATTAATCCGTAATATTATTAAGGAAGATTAGTGTGTACATCAGATGATGTAACTGGGAGATCAGTGCCTGAGCTGGCTGTTTAATTAATGCAGATCCTGTCCACTGCATTTAAAAAAAATAAAAAATAAAAAATCAGAATGGACTGTGGAAGTGAAAGACAGATAGACAAAGCGCTTTCAGTTTGACGGGAAGACAGAGCTGGCTTTTGATATTTTAATAACTCTACCCGTGTTCTGCTGTAACAAACCGGCCAAATGCAGCCCGGGCTACGCATCAGAGGGGAGACTGGCAAATTCCCCACAGTGACCACACTGCACATCCAGACAGGTGGTTCAGGAAGCGTACCAAGATACACACAGGGCTAAAGAAACAATCAGAAGCTGAGGTACCTATAAAGGTCAGGTGGGCAGACCCCACCAGTGCACCGCGTTGGTCGGATCTTCTGTTTACATCGTCTGGTCTGGTTTATGGTGCACCTACGCAGCAAGGCACCTGACCGTAACCCATTTGTCGTTAAACTGTGCCACTGAGTTGGAACACTTGGCAGAATCATATCAGTCCTGCCAAAACAAATATAAAAATTCAGAATAAACCATTAAGTTAATCCAGAATAATAAAATCAGATGAGAAACAGCCCCGTACCATGATGCTTCCACCTCTAGACTTCACAGTAGGAATGGTATTATTAAGGCCATATGCAGAGCCACTTCTCCTTCAAACATAGCACATAGTCTTGTTGCCGAAAAGTTTGATTTTTATCTTGTCTGACCATACTTCATTGTCTCAGTAATCTACAGGCTTCTTCAACTGCTGTGTAGCAAACTTCAATAGAGCTTCAACATGTCTTTTCTTCAGTAATGGAGTCTTCTAGAGACCATAGAGGTGGAATGCATTGCCTATTGGTTTCTCTGTGACGACTGTACCCACTGCTTCCAGAACATTCTAGAGCTCTTTTCAGGTGGTCCTTGGCTCCTCAGCTACACTTCTGACAATCTTTCTCACTGCCCAGTAAGAAACCTTGCAAGACCTGTTGACAGTGGAGTGATGCCGCTTCTGCTTGCAGATAATGGCACCAATGGTGCTTATAAGAACATTTTGGAATTGAGAAATCCTTCAGTAACCAGAGCCATTGCTATGTTGTTCAACAACCTTGGTGTGAAGTTTTGGGGAGAGCCCTTTGTCTCTAATCATCGTGAGCCGGTTCCTGCACGACTACATGGTAACACATTATTTGCTCACCTTCAGTACTGAGTAGCACTTTTTCAAAGAGTAGAAGTACTAACCAGCTGATTCAAATTCACACTGGAGAATTAACTGGTGGAATCAGCTGGGTAGGTGCTTCAGCTTGCTGTAGTATTTTAGTTTAGTACTTTGTTTCCTGTGTCTTTCCACGTTATGATTTCTTTAGCTGTGTATTTTTATTGAGTTAATACCGTTGCCTGGTGTAAATTTCATGTGGATCACTATTAAGAAAAGACATGTTTAACAACAAAATTGTTGATGTGTTGAATACTTATTTTGCCCACTGTATCTAAAAAGTAAACACGTAGCCTATAAGATTAGCTGAATCACTACAACCCAATTATACAAGCACTAATTTAAATGCCTACTGGATAAATAAGAGTATTACACAGTGTATCAATGAATAATTCAGATAAAAGGATCATCTTAACAGTATGCACATGTCAATGGAGCCACTGTTTTTCTTCAATCTCATAGCACTACTTAAGAATTCGACTAACGTCTTCTAAGTGAAGCACTCGGTTGAGATAATGTTGAATGAAAGCAATAAAAGCAGACCAGAAACGATTGTTTTCAGGATGCAGATAAGTCTTGCTTGATGCTGCACATGCCAGTTACCCTGCATTCTATCTGATTAGCAGGCTATATAAAGCAGACAAATGATCACTAACAGCCTGGACTCGGTAAAATGGTGATTTGAAAATCTGTTGTAAACACCTCAATTTCACCTCTTCTTTAATCAGCAGTACAAATGTTTTCCTAAAACATGAGCCATTTGTTCTAAAAATGAGGTCATCTTTGGCAACAACCCAATGTCATATCCACAAAGCTTGTTAATAATCGATAGGCAGGGCATTCAATCACAACATTTCTATATACAAAACCTCGGTACAGTGACTTTTCTCCTCCACCAAAGGGATTTATACTTTCACCTGTTTAGAGTTTGTTAGTTACTGGAGAAAATCACTACTGACAATTCAGAGATAACAGTTTGCCCTAACTGTATGTTTTTGGACTTTAAAAAAAAAAAAAATACATGGATGAAAGCAAGACAAACATGACGACTGAGTGGGGAATTATGGAAACAGCTGGATAATTTTTATCCTAGTTTCACAAGGCTGCTTATAGCATTTGTATAACTTGAGTGACCCTGCAAATATAAACGCGGGGTGAAAATGGGGGCTATGTAACATTCTTTGAATTTTCCAGTGTCTTAAACACCATTCAGCTTCTCAGACTGGGAAACAAGTTTAGGGAGATAAAGCTTGATAGTCCCACAGACACCTGGATCTGACCAGCAGGTGACAGTTTGTGAGGCTTCAGGACCAGGTGTCGAAGGTGGTGGTGAGAAAGACTTCTACTCCCCAGGAAACCATCCTGCCACCCATCCTGTCCACCCTCGACACCACAGACTTCCAGGACAGCACCAGCTCATGACACCTATTACCTCCAAGACTCTACAGTGCAACAATAGGATATAGAAGAATATGGGAGGCTAGTGGATGACTTTGTCTTTTGGTGAAGGGAGCACCACCTACAGCACAACATCAGCAAGGCAAACACGCTTGTTGTGGATTTCGGAAATGCCAAGGAGCTCCCGAGTTGACTTACATCATAAACAGTTCTGCCCATCCCCTCCAGGGGGCGCTCTTTGGGAGCCCATTTAACCACCAGTTCATCCCTCACCACGATGTGAGGAAGCAATGTCACCAGGCAAAATAATGCCCTGACCAAATATGCTTCTCATCACCCCAGCTTAGGACAGCATGTAAACATAGATAAACCCAGCCATCACTCTCCACATGTTCTGTGTATACTCCAAATTAAATTTACTTTTATGTCCTTTGCGTCAACCAAATCCCTCAATCGCACTATGTACTGTAAATATTATCTTCACATTTTGTCTTGCATCATGTGTTTATATTTGTACACTCTATGTTCCTTTGGTGTTGCATGCAAAACTAAGGAGTCATTTGAGAATTCACAGAACGAGCGGATTGGGGGGGGGGGGAATCGGACCAAGGAACCGAGTCGTAGAAACCTGCTTGCTTCACGGTCCCTCAGCTCCGTCATCCCCACAGTCATAACCCAACCGAACCCAACACTGCAGTCTGCGAAACACATCTACAGACAGACCTCATTTTTCATTCACAGAACTCATATTAAAATGCACACAGCATTATGTAAATGGCAGACAGAGGTAAATTATATTCAAATATCCTGACAGGTGTAATAAAACAAGGCTATCAATTCAAAATGGATGGTTATTTAAGAAGGCTTCTTCCTATTCTGGCACCACTCCTCTTTGCTTTTGGCAAAGGCCAACCAGCGTAATTTAAAGTTGAACATGACCGTGGACTTGCCTAAACATGCTTGCCAGTGGACTTTTCCTCGTTCTTTGATCTGCTGCAGAAACTGCAGACAGAAACTTCTCAAAATTTAAGAAATCCAGCAAAATCTCTATTTTCATTTGACATCTGCTGCACTTGTTCGATGTGTCCAGTAAAAAAAAAAAAAAAAGGACGATAAATGCAATTCAAATCAACAAAATTCCTAACTTATCAATGAATCCCCATACTAAAGGTTGCTTGATTGATATGCTGCATCGTCTTTCCTTTTCTAAACATTGCAATTTTGTACAAAACTTTAGGCTCATACTTAATATGATGTTTTTAATCAGTATGAAATAACTGAAGGAACAAAAATACTTTGTGTGCATGAGATGAATGAAGATAAAAGCAAATAAGCTATTTTAAACCTCTGGACTGTCTTTTAGGTATGCCTGGTTTATAATGTAAACAGCTTGCTCCTTCAAACAGCAAATTATGTGGCTGCAACTGAACGCATACAGTATGCAGACATGGTCAAGAGGTCAACTTACTGTTCAACTAAGCATCAGATTGGCTAAGACAGCTGACCCAAGGCACCTTGAATCGAGCATGATCGTAGATGTCAAGTGTGGTGGTTCCAGACAGAGCACTGACCCTCCAGGAATTTTCACTCAAAATCGTGTCAAGAGTTTGCAGAAAATGGTGTAATGAAGGTGGGGAAAATAAATTAAAAAAAAAAAAAACACACTCCTGTATCTGAAAACATCTTAATGAAAAAGATCAGAAGACACAGACCTTATTAAAGCCAAAAATGCAAAAATAACACACAAGTACAACAGCGGTGTGCAAATTGGCTTCTCCTCATGTACAACTCACCTACCTATCAAGTGGATCTAAAGGAAAATGTGAGTCTGTGAAGAGGAGTACTCCTCCCTCTTCGCCCACTTAATGTTTGAGTGTCAGCCTGGAATCCCAGTGGCTATGTATGGGAGGAAGGGCTTACCTATCTATACTGATCCTTGTAGTTTTAAGCTTTTTGTAATGATTGGATTTTAGAAGGGATTTAGATGTATAATTGGGTATTCTTAATATTTGTATTTAAGATGTTTTTGTGGTTTTGCTTGAAAGGTTGTCCCACCTTATTTCTCCAATGGTTGTGCCTGGTGATGGTTCCACCCTGTTTCTGTGACGGGTGTGCCCTGTTGATTTTAATTGATTGTTTAAATGGGGGCAGCCTCGAAAAGAAGGGAGGGTGGTGGAGGCAAAGGGGCTAGCTTGGCAACAAAGGTTTTTCGCCCTGGTGGTTTGTTGCATTTTTTGGTGGATTAATAAAAGCTAAACTTTTATAAAACCCTCCATTTTTTTGGATTTTGGCGTTATCTTCCCCACCACACTGGTCAGTTAACCGAAGACCTGGTGAGGTTCTTCAGAGTCCTACCCTGAGTCCTATCCTGAAGCAGCGAGGTGTACCAACTGAAGTGGACAGTAAGTATATAGGAAAAACTCCTGAGAGCCTAATAAAAGCATATGGGGGAAACACAAACATAAAAAAAGCTCGTAAAGATAAAAACGTGCCGATGGTCTTTGTTTTTTACCGTCTATCAGTGACTTACTAAGGATTACCTAACACACTTATGCTGCTTACTGTCAGCACTGCACCTTGATTATCCTTTGTACCATTGTTAACATGATCAAAGTACATATAGACTAAATCTACAGTATGTTAAAGTATATCAACTCAAAGGTGACTAATAAGAATTCAAATCCAACGTTCAGCACCAAGCTTAGCGTATAAACAATGCTTTTGTAACTATAAAAGTAAATCACCTGTGTTAATAAATGTACAATGCTAAAAGTTTTAGCCAATCATAATTTAACAACTAAAGAATCTTATGTATTCTCCTTAAGCACAGACATTTGTCATAAAATCTGATTATGTATGAAAACTATCAATTTAAGATGCTTCCAGAAAAAAACTACTTAAACTTCTTACAAAATGGATTTAATCTCTTGAAAATATTATACAAAATAAGGTAAAATTTGGCATATTCAAAAACAGTGTTATTCAAGGCTTGTGAAGAATATTATAAACCTAAATATTTTAATATTTATGTATACACGATAAATATTCATACACACGAGCACACACACACGCACGCACGCACACACACACACACACAATCTATCTGAGAGAACTGGTTGGATGACAGACCAATTCCGGCAGAGCATAAATCAAATCCATCAGGCCAAACCATTTTGTAATAAGACGCCTGTCACATGTTGGCAGATTTTAAAGCATGACGGCTCTGCAAGACAGACCAAAACACTTAATACCGACACATTTGAATCAAAATGACTGTCAAAGTAGAAATTCTTTATTTGCGGTTTATTTTTCTCTAAAACATTGCCCAAGATTCCATTGTTGGACGTGACGGTTCCTGAAGCTGCACAGACAAGATGCATAAACAGGCTAATAATCTGAAGACTGCATAGATGCCTAAATGTTACTTTTAATTAACAGAGTTGTAACCAGGACAAGTCTTCAGCGCATATTCTCCTCGACGCTCACGACAGTAATACCAGAACAGAAGAGGCTGAACTGATTAATGGACTACAAGCAATGCTCAGGAGGCTGAAAAATGCTAAAATCATGATGCAAATTAACAATCGGTGCTAGATTTTGTGTAGGTATTTGTCCAGTCCTCAAGTATAACGCAATATAAAGTGAATTCTTATTAATTGTGTTTTTTCATGGAGAAACAATATTGCAATGTTTCTTATTCATAAATGTGTTTGATTTCTCCCCAACGAGCTTCAGTATCCTAAGTGTCATATCCCGAGCTGAAACAAACCTCAACGCATTTGGCACACCCATATCCTGAATTATAACATTTGTATTAAAGAGATACAGTCCAACGAAGCATTCTTCCAAATGATTTCACCATTGAGTTCAGGAAGTTTTCAAAATGATTTTTAATAATTCTTAATAAAGTCACTTAAAATCACTTGTTAAACAGTAATAAATCTATAGAGGTACGGTCCACTCTACGGCAATGACTGTTCAACAGCTCTCTCAGAGCTGTAGATAAAATGCAGGAAATGGCCTGGAAAAAGTAAAGATATTTCAGTATTTAAGTCGTCACTTTGAAGTGTAATATTCTTATTTTAAGAAATGAAATAAAACTCTCGCAAAAGCCTTCAGACATCAAAGGAGGTCCTAAATGCAAGTGTTCCCCACATCATTCATGTAAAGTGAAATATTCTCTATGTTTTTAAAACTGTAACGCTACAGAAAAATGCACGTTTACATTAGCATAGTAGAGTAGAAATGACAGCAACAGGTTCAATCAGATACAAATACGAAAGAAAATGCTCGTTAAAGAGACACTGCATCTCCTGGCCATGCTCGGACATTCTGCATATAAGCCTCTTGGTTATTAAAAAAGTAATAATAAAATAATACTGTTCATGGATGACAAACGTGCAAACACAAGGAATTTAGCATTACATGCTAATAAACAACAAACCCATGTCTAAAGAAAGTGGCTGGGTGAACCTGGCATTACATTCAGCCTGGAGAGCTCACTCTTACATGAGGGCTTTCAAACACAAAGGTGCGTACTCACTAGGCCTCAGGCCTGAATCCGTTTCCCTCAAGCAGCAGAACAGCTTAATCTTCCCTACACTGTTATACTTCACATGGGTATTCCATAGGTTAACCTGCAAACGGAAGGCATTTCAGAGTAGAAAGCATTTCATGGTTTCTCACTTATGACTACTGAACAAGGACAGTCAGCTTCCAATTTTTTTCTTCTTGTATTTTCTGTGCACATGTGACACTGTAATCATAAGCAGCGTAGGTCTCCACATTACGTAAGTACTTCGTATTTTTCCATGGGCTCAAAAGATACCAAAAATGATGCACTGAAATAACATTCATCCAGTGAGAAAATATGTGAGAGCTGGAAAGGCTTCCTTACATGCCACAGTCCACCCACTTCCTTTCAATCTGGCACATTTTTAAGAGGTTAACAAGATTATCATGGGAAGCAGTGCATGTCATCTAAGCTGTTTGGAGGGGAAATTAATTTTATATATTAACATAATCTGTGTTCTAGTGAGAGGAAGGATACAATTTTGCTTGCCAGGTAAACATAGGTAGCAAGCATAGAGACACAAAAGAGAGTTCACTGGGATAGTTCATGAGTTTCAAACACTGATTTTATCTATTGGAAATCAATACTGTAGCATACAATAAGGACATTTGCTGAGACAAAATAATTTTCCTTAGTATTATTGTATTGTATTGCAATGCTTACATGTACAGTGGGATGTCTGCAAGCATTTGTCCTTGACGGGCTGTCGACATCTCCTCTCAGTCTGTAATTTGACAGTTCAAACACACTTTCTGGCTTTCACTAACACAGAGGTGACATGGGTAGCTATATCAAGATTGGGTTCACATCACATAGCTGAAACTGTTTTCTGAGATTTTTATTAACAATTCTCATTTTGATTTAATTTCTTAGCCTTACTCCAAGAATGGACCCCGCTTTCTAAACACATACAATAAAAAAATATATTGACCCATTCTACAGGATCACAATGCTCAGTAATGATCTTCCTGCATGTATTCCCTTCATTATGAGATACTTAATATTTTTTATTGAGATTTGGCTCAATTAAGTGGTTGCACCAATTATGTTAGGTTTAATGTAAACTAACAGAAAGATATAAAGACAAAACTACCCATTAACTGAGCAGTTGAGTAATGTACTTGATTTACAGCAAAATATTTAACATTTAAATAATCATCACATTGAATTCTTAAAATTTTTATTCATCAGTATTATCATGGTTAATGCCCTGTTGGAGGATACATCTGCTATTCTGAAAGGTCATCTATCTGGTCCCACTAAAAACAAAATGCAAAACAACATCAGAATATAGCTAACATAAGATAAATATATTTACCATGCAACTCCTAGTTCCAAAGCAGTTATTGACAGAGGAATTTCTCCAGTGTAATCTCCATATTCTTCTGATTGACTGTCATCATCATCATTTTCTTTCCGCTGCTCCCATCAGGGGTTGCCATAGGGGATCAACTGGTACCATCTCCTCCTGTCCTCTGCATCCTGCTCTGTCACACCAACCACCTGCATGTCCTCTCTCACCACATCCATAAAC
>JAACJT020001743.1:0-14000 GCA_009936485.2 Gymnarchus niloticus | reverse complement strand
CCGTCTGGAGGTCCGACTGGCCTGACGTAGCTCACGCTAGCCGTACAGATTAACAATGACCGTCTGGAGGTCCGACTGGCCTGACGTAGCTCACGCTAGCCGTACAGATTAACAATGACCGTCTGGAGGTCCGACTAGCCTGACGTAGCTCACGCTAGCCGTACACATTAACAATGACCGTCTGGAGGTCTGACTACCCTGATGTAGCTTATGCTAACTGTAAGCTCTATGAGGCTTTTCAGTAAAAGCTGGCATCTTGAGAAAGACAAGGGTCAAACAGCATACCCCAATCTTTTTCTCTTTCCACTCCAAGGTCTCCTGCAGGTCCCCAATCTCCCTAACATGGCCATCCTGCTTGAGACGCAACTGACGGATTTCCTAGCCGCCACAAGAAGACAAGGGAGAAGCAAGCAAAGGTAAGAGAGACACCAGGCAGCCGTGATGAGGCTGGGTGGAGTAGGTCAGAAACTGGACAAGGCTGCACCATGGAAAGAAATCCAGTGAGAAGGGTAAACAGGACAGCTGGGAAGACAGCAGGAGGACCAGGGTGTATGGACAGACAGTGGACATGAGCTTCCTACTTACGGTCAGCAGCCCCTCACTCTGCTTCAACATCTCCTTCATCTCACTGAACTGGAACTGCAGAACGGTGTGGGTGTGTCTCTCCCGCTCAAACTCCTGTCAGTGAGAGACCCTGAGCTTCACTGCGTGTCTCAGTGGCTAGACCCTGTCCTCACTCACTCCCCCCCCAAAAACAGTTAATTTGAGTATATTCTTCCACTTTTAATTATTTGCATACAGTAGCACGTTTTTCATCCATTTATCCAGGTCAAATTTTGACCACATCCTTTTCGCCGGGACGCTGCTATTACTGAATTTACATTCAGATAAAATTCTGTGAATTTTTTTGGCTGAAAGAAGTGAAATAATTAAATCTAAGAGGACCTCAATAGTTTCCTAGTAGACCTCAAATCTTTCAAAAATATATTAATCATTAATAATATTACATAAAACTCAGTCACTGCTCATTATATATACATATATATAAAAAACTATATATATATAAAAAACTATTTCACATGCTAAAACAATTCTGAAAACTTTGGATGACTTTATTACACAGTTCGAATGGCACAGAATGAATTCCTGCTAACGGTCCCATAACTGCCAGGCCCCCAGCTGTTTCCTGGTACAGCGGCCATCCCTGCCGCCTCCCACCTTCGACTTCTCCTCGTACTGCCGCCGTGACTCTGAGAGCTGCTCCTCCAGCTCCGTCAGCGAGTCCTTCAGCATGTCCACCTGGTACATCAGCTTAGTCTTCTCATTGTCCAGCTGGGCATTGAACACCATGGCCTTGCGGTACTTCTCCTCCACCTCCAGCAGGGAGTCCTAGAGAAGCACGTCAGATCATCGCAGGCACGGAAGTCGTCGTCCAATACGCCATCTCTGGCGCGGCTCAGTCCCAGGGTTATCAGAGAGGCCTCTCCAGGTGCGTCACCTCAGCATTAAACATGGAGGCTGACGAGGACTGAATCCAAAAAGGACAAGCATCCCTGTCGCTAAGAGGGTATTTATACAGAGGAAATTCTGCCAGCTCCCATCGCCAAAGCACCTCCTTTTGTCAGGCATAAGAGAATATCAGATACGTTCATAATGTGACTGGGGGGCAGCCAGGGGGAGACTGAAATGACAGTGAACACTAGAGCAGGTTTTACGTTACGCACACGACGTTTTGTTCTGGGTACGATTTTAACACACCCTCGAACCCGGGTACTGCCTCACACACACACACACTTGAGCGTGCCCCTCACAGATGGAAGGATTCCCTTCTGCTTCACGGGTCCGACGTAGCGAGCGCGAGGAGCCCAGGATGAGATTAATGAACATGTTCTCACCTTCATCTCCCGCAGGGACGTTTCCGGATCTGCCCAGGGGGTGGCATCGCCGCTTCCTCTCCGGGAAGAAGCTCTGCTCAGAGAGGCGAGGGTGGAGGATGGCCGGGAGCCCTGCGTTGAAGCATTGATCACTAGAGGCCTCAGGCACAAACCCTCACGCTCACTGAACATCAGAGGGCCCTAATGTCATAAGCTTACCGGGAAAACTGCTGAATCCCAACGGCAAACCGAGATTAAGCTGATTAACTAGCTAATTTAGTGAGTGGAAGCCTGTCTTGTGCCTTCTCCCATTTCACGCACAAAGCCATTTGGTCAGAAGAACAGAGTCATCCAGGTTCACATCTGCCCCACATTTACCACTACCCTCCAGGTCTCTGAACTGAGCTGCTGACTAAGACAGGAACGTAACCCGTTACATCCAGTCTCAGCAGGAACAGCGTTAACCTTTTCCAGAAGATCTCTGTCACGGTCCTCCACCTGAAAAGGGATGAAGGAAGGACCATGATACGCTGGCCAATGAAGAACAAGGAGAAGCCCTGCATAAACTCAGGGACACAGTGCCGGGAATGTCACCGTGTCACCTGCAATTCCTGCCATCTTCCACTCAGAAGCGAAAACCAGACCACCAGAGAAATGTACTCCTGGACAGTGTTTTAACTCACGGTGTTCACATAAACATGCATCAGTAAGAGATGTCCAAGATTCTTTGACAAAAGCAAACTTTGAAGGACACAATTATTATTTCAAATAAACATTATTTCTAACTTTGTCAATGACTATATTGCCTATTAATTTTGCAACATTTCCTATTCAAACTCATTTCATGTACCATATTGCTTCATGGAATACAAGGAAATTTCAAAGTAACCCTAAACTGGTGAATAGTAGTTGATCTATAAAATATACTTTTTATTCTGCTTGCCATTTTATGATTCTGTTGCTCCTGTTCTAGGAGTCACAAAACACCTCTCATATCATGAGTACCTTCCTATGCTATAAAGACCATTTTCAGAGGCCCCTAACCACTTCATTTTCCAGACATCCACCCTCTTAGACAGAACCGTCTTCTCCGAAGGCTTTGGTCAAGTATGACCAACGCCTTTGACTCTGGCCCACTACAATGAGGCGGGAGCCATATACCAGCTATTATAGGTTTTGCTCTGTAAACTTGGGTCCAGACCAGCTACTCTTTGTCTGGTTCAGTAAAATTGGACCCTGACCAGGTAGACAAACTACAGCTATACATGGCAGCACAGTGATTGACCTCTTGTGATGTCATCACTCATGGCCAGCCCCTGAAAAAGGTTGGTACTGACCCGCAGACTTCCACGGCTGCCCACCGACATCCTCTCCTCGTCGTCCGATATCTGAAGGGGAGACAAATTATTACCAATGACATTCCAAGTGGCTCCTTCTTCTGGCTGTCCTCCTAATCACTAGATGTATTCCTGCACATTGGGGGCACAAACATACCCAGTGTACATAAAGAAACACGCAAATCACTGTACCCACAAACAAACTGAAGGGACCTGAACTCTACAGCCACACTACTCATCAAGCTCAGGGCCCCTGTCTAATGATCTCACTAGTCATAACCTTTCAACATTAAACATCATTTTCAGCCATCAGGCTCTTAAATGCCAGGCCTGCAAGGGTAAATCTATTATCTGAGGTATAAGACCTGTGAAAGAGAGAGAGAGAGAGAGCAGACAGGATACGGACCGAAGTGCCTCTCCGTGAGTGGAAGGAGGAGAACCTCTCACTGTCCTCCTAACGAGCAGGCAGAAAAGAGCAGAGAAAGAGTCCAATGTGAGAAGTCTGAGGTTACATGGCATCACTGTAGTCCCAGATGAAAGCAAGAGACAAAGATGTTCATAGACCTTGAGACAGGATGCAGACAGGCAGTCGTACCAAAAGGTGACAAAACCACACACAACAAGCCGCCATGAACAAGCTTGACTGCTCTTCAGCCCACACTCTGTTCAAGGTTCAAACTGCCTGCCCAGTGCCAACCCACAGTACAGACCTGCTGCTCAGACGCGCACCTTCCTGTACCTAAAACGTACTGGGAGGCCCTCAGATGGAACAGGCTGAAGTACGACGGCCTGCCCAGTCCCTGAAACTGAGTCTTAAAGAAAAAAAAAAAAAAAAATCACATGAAGCCCTCATGAATCTGTAACACCCTGAGGAATGAGGGTCACGCTGACTATGCCAAGCAACGCTTTATAACTGAATGCCAACACACACAACAGGTGAGCACCGATTATCCCCATGCAGCCAGGGAAGCAGAGCATGCATGCACACTGCACGACAATAAATGCATGCAACATAAAATGCGACGTTTCCATCTCTGTCCCGGGTGCATTTTCCCAAAGTGTCCCAAGTCCCTCTGCTGCATATATACACATATATACAGTAGTAATCGAAGCGAAAGGGAAACGATACGCAAATGAATGAAGTGAATCTGACAGTGGAGTTCTGTGGAAGACCCTCTGACCGTGAACTTAGCCAGCATGTCACCAAGCTACTTGGCCGTCAGTAACAGCGAAGGTCTACTTTAACAGAGCGGCTGGCCCATAAACGTTTACTTATAACGTCAAGCCAAACGTGTGGCGAAGTCCTCAGCTACTCAGAAATTACGACTTCACCACGGTTACTACTGTTATAATAAATTAGATTCCCCTTCCTAGAGGAGGCGCTCCATTCGTGCCCTCCCAGATACAGTATCACCAGGGAGTCAACGCTGTTTCGTGGCAACACACTCTCACACCTCGGTGACGATGAAACCTGACTTGAGGGAACGGCAAAGCTCACAGCTGTGTCTGATTTACATAATATCTGAAAATGAGGCAGTGTCTCGTGAAGCACGGCGTCGTGCGGCCCTCGAACAGAGCACTCATACCATCCACTGCTCGATGTCAGTCCATTTGTTTTCCAGACCGTGATATTTCTGACAGCGGTGAGGAGGAGGATGGAGAAACAAGAAAGACACATAAACAGTCATCGATGGCATCAACTGAAAGCACCTCGGACAGAAGACTCACTCAGAGAGTTCAGGTGAACGCGCGAAACAGGGAAACCGTTTAAAACGGCCATGCTGACTTCGGCAAGATTTAACACGAGCAAAAATGATTAGAAAGACATTTGAGTAAAGCTCTGAAAAAAAGCACAGAGAAGGGCCTACCTTCTAGATATGCAGGATGTAGACATCACAGCAGAATGATCAGGAAGCAGGGAAGGAAAGAGGGAAAGGTAAACAGAGAGAGAGAGAGAGAAAGAGAAAGATGAAGATGGAAGGCTCAGGTGAGGACTTGGAGTGCTGTATTAATCAGGATGCAAGCTGACAGCAACAGTAACTAGAGGTTCAAAGATCTCATACAGAGATTCAAAAATACAGAGCTTCGAGAGAGGGTGGGTTTCATTACATCACATGACCACGTCTCCACGGCAATGCAGATTCTTCTCATTGCTCCTTAGGGTTCTGTTAGCTGTCTGGCAGCGACAGCGAGTCCTGTCACCATGTCACCAGTGCATGCCATTTCCCATGCCCACAGCAGGCTACAATCCCCCGGGGACAACGTTCTCTCAAAGTCGCAAATGGAGATAAGATTTTTTTTTTTCCGTGAGAAATTCCCACTGAGCCTTCATCAGAACAGCCTTGTACACGCTGGTCATCGTTTGGGAGAGGCACGCAGACCGGGCGACATGAGAACAGCACTGAAGTTCTCCATTTATACTATGCAAGGGAGATTACTGAGGATTCATACGTTATCGTGGGTTGATATAGCGATTATTATGGGTTAATACAGAGAAACCCAGTGAAAGTCACACGCGAGTAAAACCACATGCACAGAGAAATCGAATTATAGTCGACCAGCGAAAACTGCGACCAGACAACTCCATAAAATGTTATAGTAGAACATAAAAATTCACAGTATTTCTACAGTGTTTAAAATCAAATCCAAAAGTAAAGCTGTTTACTGTGATAAACATCTGTGTACACAAGTAATTCTGAGAAACAGTAAATCAGATGTGTTCAGCTGAGCTCAGCAGACTGGCCGTCTGCTCAGTAAATAAGTACAGCATGCTATAAACAGGGGGAAATGTACTAAATGGCATTTCTTGTTTTACTTTCATGTACCTGGGATTGGGATTTACAGCCCCGGAGCAACTTCCAATATTTTCACAAGGAATATGTCAAGACAGAAGCCTCCTACGCGCCTACCTTAAATCTTTGACATACTGACCATCATTAAATGATTCCCACCCCAATTTTCCAAGCTACCTCAGGTCCCGGTTACCCGTTTATGCAGTACAATTACAGCACATCATCCCCGTTAACATTTAACCTGACGCACGCACCAGGATACAAACGAAGACATCAGAGAAACCTGTCTGACAAAGTAACAACATGGTTTTGAGCACTGAGCTGACATTAAGCATGTTTTCTAATGTTACGAGGAACCTTGAAGAAAGGTCAAGGTCAGACAAGTCACAGCCGGTTTTAGACAGGGTTTCTCCACATGGGGGACGACCTCTGGCAAAAGAGCAGCAGATATAAAGGATTTAGCAAAGGTACTCTAAAATATGACAGCCTTGTGACGATGCCACTCAGAGAAAGCTTATGTACTGTGTTCCATGAAAGTGATTCTTTCTCGCTATCACAAGAGTCATCTTGATTTTCTAACAGGACTCCATGAACATCAGAGATGATGTAGGACTCAGCCAACATGTAAGTCAAGCTGTTTAAATCAGCCCGTTTCCCCACGTCACCTCCTACCACGACGGCCCGAGGGCCTTAAGGTCAGATATTGGGTGCCATGTCACAGCGTGGGTATTGCTGGCCCACACGTGCAGCGAGCGCCACCACCAGGCCAACTGGAGATGTGTCGTCGTCTACCTCATTCTGCTGCCGTTCCAATTCCTTCATGCGGATCTCGCGGGCTTCAGCCCTGGCTGCTCGCTTGGCTGCCAGCCTCGCCTCGGCCTGTGGAGGGAGAGGAAAAGAGGAGACAAGGGTCAGCGAATTCATAGCTCATTCACGTCCGGAAATATGTCAGTGTCGAACCGAGCGCTCCACTTTGTCTGAAAGTCCGTGCTCAGCTCTTCACTAGACTGAATTCGATTCCTCTGGCATCTTAGGCTTTAACATGGAGGACACAGCAAATGTTAAGACTCAAAATAGTGGCTGTGCGTCCCAGTTTCCCCACTTAATTTTAGTCGTTTTCCATCCTTCACTCAACCGGGCCGAACGACAGACCGACAGAATTTACTGCTGTGCTGCTATGCGGCAGCAGAGTTTACAGAGGCTAGGAGCCAAATATGAGCGATTACATTCTTTTTCATAAAATTACAAGTTTACCATCTTATAAAACTCACACGTTGAGCTCCTTCCTGTAGTTCAGAAGATGCAGTGTATCAATTTTAAGAACTAAAGCGTGTGCTTTTAAGAGAATCCAGTTACAAGTGCTTGTTTAGTGAGTCCGGCCTGATGGTGAGCAGACTGGTCATTTTGTCAACGAATACTAATGATGATCTGACTGACAGATGCTGAGCTTGTGCTGCATAATTAAAACCTTAACGAGCACCGACCACAGCTGTTGCAGTGTTCAATGTGAAGCTTGCAGCCTGAAGCATGACCCCGGGCTCATCGCCTTCTAATAAACAAACAAACAAACTAATAACCAAATATGACTTGGTGGCTACTCCCACACTCAGGGTTTTATACTAAATATTTTCAAGTATAGAAATTGAAAATTAAGATTCATCTCGTTCACGATGCATTTAAGAAGTTATGGGTGTTGCATAGCCTTGTCTTCCGTAAGTGAGGATATCTAAATTTGCACAAAAGCTGCATGGAAAGCACAGGCACACCTTTGAAAACGGCTAAGCTGGAGCTCGACAAGGAATGAGGATGACACACAACCAGGGGGCCCAGTGACCCTGGGGTACGTATCACACTTCGGGCCGCACTGCCTTAAGCAGCATCCAGTGCTGTTCTCACACACACACACACACACACACACACACACACACACACACACACACTTCTAACCTTATGGGGACCTTCCATTCATTTCTACGGGCCTAACATGACCCTAACCCCTTACCCAGCACTAACCTTAACCATAAGTAACCCAACGAAATACAAGACTTCTGGCTCTTTTGTTTTGTTGATTGTATTCGCAGATTTTGATCAAATTGAGTTTCCCCATGCGGACACGACCAATGTCTTCCTCAAGGTAAAATGTGACAGGTGTTCATTTGTCTGTCTGCGGTGATAATAAACATCCACACTCACAGACGTAGAGCATTACACCAACACACAAACGCTGAACTGCTCATGCTGTCACATGTTCAACGCCGTCCCAGGAATAACGGGCTCTCATGCTGGGCCGAGGTCAGCGCAAGCCGACAATCTTGCCAACACATTGTTACCGTGGCGATGTCATACCGAAGGTTGGAGAAGTTCGGTGTAATCCTACCCAGCCTTCTGTGACAGGGCCAGCTGGCGCTTCTGTTAAACCCGGGGCTCTAAGAAAGTTCTAAACTTTGTTGCTGAGCACTGAACACCAGAGAGGTAAAGCCTCCAAGTCTCAGGTAGAGAAAGCCGTCAGCCCCGGTTATGAACGGCAACCGAGGCCAGGAGGATTAGCATACTAGTACAACATACACCAGCGACAGGCACTCCAGGAAAAGTGGAAGTGTGCCGTGTCACGTTCGGGCTTCTGAAACACACAAGCAAACTAACCCAAGCCAAGTGGCTGTAAAGGTGGCACTGCCCTCACCTGCATCTGGGTGCCTGCTGACAGGAAGTCCATCCCTCCACAACATCAAACGGCTTTAAAACCTTCTTAATTCGGCTCCGTGTCTCCCCAGCTCAGCGCCGAGTGACCCACTTCCTCCGAGCGGCTGAGGAGCCCGTTTATTTTAAGCCCTAATGTTGATCGGCTCAAACTCCGGATCGAGTTCAGCGCGGCACTTTAGCCAGCAAACGTAATTCCAGAGCTGCTTTTAGCATATCGCTACTCTATCTCCAGGTGTCCTCAGTGCTGTGCAGTCCACAGCTCTGGTCAGCGTTAGTGCAGCATGGTGCCTAGAGTCTGTGGGGGGAAAAAATATCACAAACACTCCTGTAGGAAGCCTGTAGCTTCCTACAGGCTAACCCCAGGATAAATGGCCGTCTCAGCGGTGTTGTGTGTGTTGTGTGTGTGTGTCGTCACAGTCCAGATAAGAGCACAGCGGCACTCGGGTGACTCAGCGTCTTTCGCCGTTACTCATTGAGGACGGGAGTTAAACATTCCCTCGGCAAGATGGACGTGCCGTTAGACAGAGAGATAACACAGTGAGGGATCGTGTGTGTCTGTGGGTTTGTGGGTGGGTTCATCCTGCTATGTTCCGGAAAGGCTAATCCAGATTATGGACTACAGATTTGTCACAGTATGAATTCATAACATGAACTGCTTAAGAGTTCTTTTAACCTGGCCAGGTGGCATCCCGTGCATTAATTCAACGTTGATTAAACTTCAAACCATTCTTTAAAATGTTGTGTAAAATCAGCCACCAGCAGGGGGCAGCTCTCAGTGTCTGAGCTCCCGTCCAGTGCTTTGACCATTTAAATCGGTCACTGAGCATGCTCAATGCGATGTGGTCACCGCAGAACCGCTCCACAACAAAATCCAAACCTAAAGGATGCATTCGTGACCTCAGTAACCAACCCACAGAACACAAGAACATAAATACATTATTTAATTTACATCTTATTGACTCAGCTGATAACCGGCCATCGCATGCTGCCCGCCAACTTGGATATGAAACGAGCCGTTTGAGTAACTGCTGAAACAGAACTGTGTAACCTGCTGTGTTGAGACACCGCCTAAGAGTTAGGGGAAGTTAGAAAGCTGACTCACACTGAAACCCAGCAGCAGGCAAGACTCACAAGCAGACATATCCTTCCTTTCCTGGTGGTAAAGAGCAAACAAAAGGCTGCCCCTCCAGAGCTCGTACTGAAATTCGCTACATTTACCGAATACCATTTCCTTTGCATAGACATTGTGTAAAGCACACGACTCGGCTCACAATACTCATACCTACTCCGTCCACAATGAGCGCCGACCTTAGGGCTTAGGGTCTGGTTCAGAGCCACAATGTCAGTCGCCCTTCTGATATTTAAACCACCTCTCACCTCATTATTCCACTGGCGGCCTATCAGGGCCCATTTTTGCTAGCACGCAGACACGCACAGTGCCTTTCACACAGTCTACTACGGGCTTTTAAAGTCCGATTCACATGCTGTCCACCGTGTTGTCTTTCAAACAGCCCTAGTGGTGATTTCCGATCTTTCAGCCCATGTGAGGTGCTGTCCCACAGCCCTTCTCCATCGATTTGCTTCGTCACTGAACGACAACCACGTCACAAACCTAGAATTAAATCTTTAAAAAAAAAGAACTACACTCCACTTTATGTGCTTCAATTTGTGGCCAGACATTTTTCATGTGATCTGATTGGTCGACACACGCAGGGGTGTGGTCATTTTGACTGGTAGTCAACCAATCAAAGCCCATTTCTGGGATAGCTGGAGGTCACATTTGCACCTCAGTTTAGCTCATAGCTATGATAACGGCTCAAGATGGAAGGAAAATTTTACACACCATTCTGTAAGATTCTGATGCCCTTGGTCTCTTCAGACTATGAAGAAGCAACACCTACAGGAATGATCTGCCCAAGCATGGCACGGAAACATCAAAAACGGTCTTGAAGCTCTGCGCTGACCAGAACAGAAATGCCCTGGAGGTGCCCAGATTAAAGAGCCACTTTACTGGTCGGCCTTATCTGGGAGTAAAAGTAGGACGGGACTGGGAGAAGGAAGGCCGTTCAACGTAAGGGCTATTACAGCTTAAACGTAACCACATGCCGGAATCACACAAGGCTGCCCTTGGCATACCAGCCGACAGCGAGGTCAGCAGAGCACTAAGAAACTTCTGGAAGCAGGGGCCACCAGGCATTACTGAGGAAGCTTACATGTGCTTGAGCACTGTCCATAATGGTCGGAGACGGTAAGGGTGGGGTAAGCCCCCCAGACTTGGAGCACAGCAGCAAAACTGCAAACAACAGTGTTCTATTCTGGGGACTAAGGTCCATTCAGTTCTTCATGTTCTGTGTTTAAACTGAAGGTGTAAGAAAGAAAGCGAATCCCAAAACTCACGACAATGGTGGCATAACATACGTTAACAATCACTGACGTGGGGCATTTACGTAAAAAAAAAAAAAGTCGACATTCTCAGACTAGGTTATCCAGTTCTACACAGATGTGGTGGAAAACATCTGGACCTATAAAATTACAGAATTACACAAATTACAGCCTACCTGCACCTTCTACTAGAAGATAGCAACATTCATGTCTCACACGAAAATTTTTCTACTCACAACCACTAAATACCGTTCACTGCACGCCAGCTGCCTTCTACAAGTCTTGGCCTGTCATCACACTTTCTGTTTGTGTACGTGACAGCTGCCATTGAGCTAGACGAGGTGGATATCAGCCTCACTCTGTGGTGATAAACTCTCAGCGTTTACGATAAGCCAGGCTAAATTCCCATCCTTCTCGACTCACAAGCATAATTGTTTACACATGACTGACAAAAATAGCCTCAGATCCATCCTTTCACCCTTGTTCTTCGAGCAGGAACTACACTTTGGGTTACTGTGTTTCTCTCCGGGTTTCCTTAAACAGAGTTGTCCCTAAATCTCCTCATTAGGTCTGTGGGATGACCTCCCTGAACATCCACGAGCTACCCACACTATCTCAGGATCCACAAGGAGTCTACTTTTTAATATATGCCTTGCTTGTTTGACTGATACTTTTCCAAATTATACAGCTTAAAACAGCATTCATTTCTACAGCTGTCAGTCAGGACTGGTTTCTGACTCCCCGCAGGACTCAGCAGGAAATTGCCATCAGTTCGTCCAGACCGCAGCACACCTTGGAACGAAACCCGGAAAACATGAACAAACAGGAAAGTGATTGCAACAATTCTTTCAATAGCTATTACTTTCACTGGGAGAGAGGGGCAGGGCCCCTTTAAGGGAACAGCGGTTATTTATGAAATGTAGCCACACATGAGGCCTGGAGACCAGGCCGTGAAAAGGTGAGACCTGTGTGTGCCTTACCCACTGCGTGGGTGGGTGTGGAGTATAATGGAAATCTCATATAATGTCAAAGTCCAGGCCAGTTTTTTTGCATAATTATATGACCCAAAAATAATTTCAGTGATTTTTGTTTTTTTTTTTTTAAACAAAGGCAGAAATTTGGGCATTTTTTAATCGCTTCAATAGAAGAATCATGGACATTGTCAGCTTTGTGAGACCTCTGCATCTGTCGCCTGAAATAACAGACGACATCTCAATGCTTCCACTTTTGCAGCTCAAGTGTATAAACTACATTATAACAAAAGCACACATGATCGAAAGTTTAAAGAATCAGAACCGTCACAAAACTTCTTGACATCATGGTTGACAGAAAAATTAAAGAATTAAAAGCCCACTTCATATATGCAATTTAATATTTACTAATAGAACATTCACATATTCATATTATGATGCGATGAACCAAGCCAGGTGTCGATCAACGTCGTCATTAGCCTCCCCTTACTGAGTGATGCGGAGAACCCTAACCCCCACACCAGAAGCCCCATTCTGTGTTAACCTTTACCTATAAGAGAGCTTTCCTTTCACAAAGCCTTCCCGTTGCTATCTTTAACGGCTACAATGCAAGGTTACGTTCTGTTCCAGTGCTGGAAAAAAAAAAAAAAAAACTACAGGTACAATAGATGTAGAACTGAGAAATACAAACCTTACTACGCATAATCATAATCGAAATGATAAGGTTTAATATAACGTCCACAGGTAAAATACCGACTTCCGCAGAGCTTATTCAGTTTCGTATAAACACAGACCACAGTCGAGGATTATACTGTGTTTGGCAGCAACTGTGATCACCTCTGCAAAGCGACCAACCCTACGGTGAGGGCCCTTTAATGTTTTGTAACAGTAGACACGGGGCTTGTGTGGGGATTACAGGGGTTAAAGCAGCTGTTGTCTGACCCCACAACCCAAACTGATCTACCCTAAATGCGAGGATTCTCCCCAACGCCGAACTCAAGGGGGCTGCAGCCTTTCTCAAGCAAGAAGCTTCATCTGGGTGGGATGACCATACTCCAGTGACAATGGTCACCAGGTTGGTGACCACAGTAGGAAAACTTGTGACCTTCTGCAGGGAGGAACCAGGGACACAGTAATTAATCTGCAGAGACAGTGACCCGGTGACACGGTCAAGAGCATGAGGTTGACCGGACAGTGACCCGGTGACACGGTCAAGAGCGTGAGGTTGACCGGACAGTGACCCGGTGACACGGTCAAGAGCGTGAGGTTGACCGGATCTACTGTAGCCTGTAACAGTAACTGCTAAATGACAGCATATTCATTTAAGGTGCTGTATGACGCCTGTCCATCATTCGACTAGCACTGAGCCATTAACAGAAGAATCACTTCCACAAACATTTTGGTTAGCTACGTTTCTAAAATAAATGACCCACTAATTTAACAAATCCAGCAGTAGAGCACCAAACAAAAAAAAAAAAAAAAACACAGTCTGTCACTGGACAAACTGTCATCATGGCTGCTAGTAATGTGAATGGCTACAGAAATCCCTGTATAACAGCAGTATGGGATGTAGACGGCTGAACCAGACTGCATTTACCAGTAACCCTAATGGTCTGGGCCTTTTGGTTCTTCACCAGCTGCTTTGGCTTTACAGCTAGAAATCCAACTGCTAAATGGTTTCAGCTGAACCATAAATCAGTTACCTGTAACCCTTGATTAAAGTGACTGAAACCACAGCTAGTCAGCAGCACTAAACCAGTAACCCGCAGTACTTTATGGAGTAACTGTTGTACACTTCACTATGCCACACCGCTTCAGTAACCGCACATTAGCAATGTTAACTGTTTATACATAAAACACAGTGAAGGGAGTTGTGTGTGTCTGTGTACACACAATTCCACGTGTAACCATAGATCAGGACACAGGCTAACCCCCCCCGACAAG
>JAACJT020001742.1:0-14004 GCA_009936485.2 Gymnarchus niloticus | reverse complement strand
TTCTTCACTTTCTGAATAGTGATTGAGCGTCTTTGCCACTAGTGACCGTTACTCGCTATGTGGGGCCCCCACCACTCTGGGGGTCCAAACTCTTTGCCTGATTCCCTATCTCTGTGCCCTAGCTAAGGGTCCAGCAATTCCACCACCCCGTAACGGACATCTGGTGTTTGTCTTTGTTCTTATTGTTCCCTTTCACACTTTTCTCTACTAGAGTACAGGGCATGTGGAATATGATTGAAATTTCTACTCATGATTGTTACATGAATAAATCATATCCAATGGTCTAATACTTACATGTATAGGTACCAATAAAATCACACATCCACAAGGATGTGTTGTAGTTTTCTATATTTATCACAGAATCTACCTAGAGTTCAGGAATATCTTCACGAGGTAATTCGCTACTCCTTTCCAGAGGAGGATGACCTTCCCCCTTGAGTCTGGGTCCTCTCAAGATATTTTCCTCTCTCTGAGGGAATGTGCTGCTGTTAACTCATGCTTACTCTTTGAGGACCGAGTGCTTGGGACTCTAAAAAGTGCTTTATGATAGTGATCCCTGTAAAGTACCGATGTCACAGTTTACAATTGTATCGAAAGAGAAACATCAATATTGTGGACAGCATTGCAAGTTCAAATCTGTATATACTCTGTCTGCTTCCATGCATCACAGGCGTAGCCAGGAACACCTTGAACCAACCCAACGTGTGGCTGACCATCCTGCTAACCACCATTCTATGTGTGTTACCTGTAGTGGCCTACCGCTTCCTTCTTATGCAAATACGACCCACAATTAATGACAAGGTAAGCAAGACCTAGACAACCAACAAGATCCATACTCCTGGATTCATTTGTTCATCCACATTAGTCAGGTTCAGTCTTCGCGAGATTTGTGTAGTAAAGTTCCCTATGAAGTATGTACCTCTGGATTTGGATACTCTGACCGGATGAAGTACGTGTTCTCACACCACCACAAGTGTACCTAATCTGTTGTGTGCAGCAGTGCTCCACTTAAAGGTCACAATACTGACATTCTATTGTCCTTCTGGCCCTCCAGGTTAGGTTTAAAGTGAGAAAGGCCAAGGTCTCTCCGCCCCCACCCCCCAGACGAGTTCGAATAAGACGTACCAGCTCTCGCCGCTCTGGTTATGCCTTTTCACATGCACAGGGCTATGGTGACCTGATGACCTCGAAGCACTTCCTGCAGCGCCCCCCTACTCGTAGAACAGCTGCATTCGGCCCAACAAGCCGCTCCACTGGGTTCCGGCCCACTGGCCGCTCGGCTGGATACAGCCCCTCTGGCCATCGACCAAACCACGGTCAGGCCGAGACCTCGCTGCAGATATACCGTGTTGTCAGGGAGCTGGAGCTCTGAGGCCAGCAACAGAAGCGCAAGCGAAATTTTGTTTATGTAGGCAGGACTGGACACGGACCACGCTTACTGTTCATGTCACTGCAATGGACTGTAGCTCTTCAGCTATGTCAGAATAAAGACCAGTGGCCATCACATTCTAGGTGCTATGCTGAATTCAAACCAAAGTCGACATCCTAACAGTACAATCCCCGTGTATGCTTTCCTGAAATATAGTGCCTTACTGCTAATGTATACAGGACTCATTCACTTTTGTTTGTTTAAGGTATAGCATTTTTTTTGCTAGAGCCTACTTTTAATTTATTCTTATTGATCTTTAGAGTCAAATGCAAAACTTGGATAATGCGTACTTTTTACTTCATGCTTGTAATTGACCTAAAATGATAACTGGCTGAGGAAGTCCAGGCATGCACTATAAAGACATTAAGTGAGGGTTTTTCTCAACCGCGATGGCCAGTATTTGATTGCGTGTAGGTCACTTTCTTGGTTTTTTGAGTGAACAGTGTTCAAAGGCTTTCGTTTGTAAAATAGCTTAGCTATCCTTTTGTACATATAAAAACTCGGACTAGGGTTATTAATAAGGGATTGCATGTTTACGTGAATTTTAGTTCCAAAAATAAGATGTATGGATTTTATGTACTTTGCAGACAACATTAGTTATATTATGACTTTTAATAATAATATTGAAGACAACTGACTTTCGAATTTCTCTGTTTGCAGTAAAAGTCTTTACAAGATGCAAGAAATGTACTTTCAAGAAGAAAGCTGTTACCAGCTAGAAATGCTGAAAAACAATAACACTAAATGTAATTCCTTCGGTCACTGAGTGTCAGAAACATCTCTATGCTGTTCATCTCTACGTAATGCAGTTACTTTAAGTTTCTGCTGCAGAAACGCGGAAATTTCTTGTACTTCATGAAAACAGAGATGCTTCTCCATTCGGTGCAAGATTCTCATTCATATGTCCTTTTACCTGAAAATGGCCAGAGTTTGACACATCATGTGCTATTTTTAAGCTTACTCACATGCAATTCTTATCATTTGTGTTTCTCTGAAAATGTGCAGGATGTACACAACAATAGTACAAAATAATGCTTAAAAGAAAAAAGTTTTTTTAACTATGGATCGATTTTATCCATCCATCCATCCATCCATCCACCCATCCATCCATCCATCCTCTTCATGTGCAATGTATTTATACGGCTACAGAAAATAAAATTTTCAGATAATACATTTTCAGATACAATCTTGTGTTTTCAAGGGTCATTGTATTTTTTTTTTTCTAGCAAAAATATAAAAATTGTATGGCTCATTCTTTTATTTTAATAAAATATTCATCAGACCAGGGATTGCTACTAAAGCCAAAGAGTTTACTGCTTCTCAGGGATGAGAAACTTGTGACTTGCATCTTGCTTGTCCTGCCCTCTACACACAAAGGTGCTGCCACTTTTCGAGGTGGAAAAGCTTGAAATGCCAGGAATCACAAACTGTTATCATTGAGGGCTTGCATGAATGGTACAGTTACAGAAATACACCAATGAGCCAAAACATTACGACGACACCCTAGGAGAACAATTGGCTTATCTCCACAGCCAGACAGCAAAACTATAAAGATACAAATGACAAAGGGAATACACATACAAGGACAGCTGGGCATGCTGATTAGGAGCAGTTACTGATCACTCCAGGTTACTTGTCCATTTTGGCAAACCAGCTCTATACCTTCATAACAACTGTATAGCCTCATGACACAAGTTGGTTCCAGTAGGACAATTCCCCTTGCCATGTCACAGGGAGTGTGAGTGAATGGTTTGAGGACAGTGACTTCAGCCTACTATCCTGGACAGTGTGTTTGCTAGATGTCAATCCTATTCAACACCTCTGGGATTAACTTGATGGACAGATTCAGCGTTTAGAACTACCGAGGATTCTTGATGTTCTATGGGAAGCTCTGGGGGCAGCATGGGACAGCATTCCTATAGCCTTGTTGAATCTATGTGGCGCTGCATAGCTGGAGTATAGGCGACACGAGGAGGTCATACCACATACTAAGGGGTGTCACTTCTCACGTCACACTTGTGCCAGGTGTTCTTCAGGCTTCCTCTTTTCCGTTTTCCTTGGGGGTGCCACTCCAAAGCTGGTTTTGTAGTGTTGCTGTTCTTTTTTCTCAGTGTGGCCTATCTAATTCCTGCACCTTCGAGTCTTCCTTGTAATGAATTTGGGTTGTTATTTCTGTTGCCATCGGAGGTATTAGTGACAGTATTTAACCACTTCACTCCTACGTAAGATGTTTCACAGGCAATGGTTGATGAACACCTGTAGGGTTTTGATGCAGGTAGATGTTTCTCTTCAGGTCTCTGATCCATACTGTGACACCGTACATAAGTTACCTGCTGATGTCTGTAAGGGAGGTACCCCCTAGACATAGATTGTTAATGATCCTCCCGGAAGCCTGGTGGCGCATCTGTATTGGTACTGCCCCTTTAGGAAGACTGCATAAAGGTGTGGAGGGGCCAGCTAGTGAGGGGGGAGAGGAGTTCGAAAAGGTGTGGAAAGTGTTGACAAGAGAGATACTTTGTATTCCGAGTCTCTTGCATTACTGCCTATGTTTGTTGGTTTGTTTGATGTTTGAAAGTTTGTTTTGTACCATCCGGACAACGTGTACTGCAACTTATCGACTTTGGACCTGGCTGTTTGGATTCTTTTGGGATTTTTGCTTCCATTTACTCACCTGGACAACTACAGCAGACCTGCTTTCTCTCCAGTTCACTTTCAGGATTTCATCACCGGTAAGACTGTTCCAGTTTCCAATGCAACTACCCCGGATCCCCAAGAAAGACTGTTCCTGTTGTATGTTCACGTTTGTCGTGTTAATGATTGTGACCACCTCCTTTTCACATGTATGTAAGATAGCACTGGTTGGTAAACTGAAGTATCCCGTGGTTTATGGAGTGTTTTGCGGGTCTTTGGTTTTGTGTTTTTTTGATGTGCATAACGACGGGGTGTAAAATACTGCAGATGCTACAATACAGAAGTACCGATTTCACTTTGGAGTTAAATATTCTTACTTTAGGGCTTGTCCTCAGTGCCCTGTTCGTCTAAATTGATCTTAACATTGCATAGGCCTACAGTGCATTCTTCTTTCTGGCCTTAAAGTCATTATTCCCTCTGGTAGTGCTCACTACACTTCTCATGTATGTGAATACTGCTTTACCCCTCTGATCTGGATCTTGTCCTCTCAAATGGAGTTAATTCTTATGGTTTTCGTGTTAAGTGAGCTTATAAGGAGGCCTGGTCTTATTGCTGTTGTTTCAATATTGCTGGCATGTTCTCTCAATCTTGGAGGCGATGAGACAAGTTGCAGATGTCATCTGCAAAGTTGAGGTCCTCTAGACAACTCTGCATTATCCACTGTATTCCTTGGGAGTTGTTATAAGCTGCCCTGCTTAACCCATTCAGAATATCTGTCTGATTTTTTGGTTCTATGCTCCCCCCGTTTGCTTCGCTCTCAGGGGGCAGGTTATGTATTCGTTTCAAGAGTGAAAAAAGTGACGTTGGGCTGCCAAACATTCTCCAACAAAGCGCCACAACTGTGGAATGGTCTTCCAGCAGCAGTGCAGGACTCTGGCTCACTCTCTATATTTAAGTCATCAATATTTCTTTCAACTGCTCCCATCAGGGGTCGCCACAGCGGACCATCCGTCTCCACCTCCTCCTGTCCTTCGCATCCTGCTCTGTCACACCAACAACCTGCATGTCCTTTCTCACCACATCCATAAACCTCCTCTTTGGCCTTCCTTTAAATTACTTTAAATTACTAATGAAAAGCTCATTTCCCACATTTTACTTCCAGTCTAAATCACCATGGACGTTCCCCCTTTATGTCAATTTTTCAGTTCGCACTGCCTCTCTTACAAGTCCACCTTCATTCTGAAGTTATGCACTGTGGGTGGGGTCCTTATGCGGACAGGAGAATATGCGTAGCTGAGAGGCGCGTAAATAGTTACACGCAAAACATACTTAAGCTCCTGACTGGAGAATATGGCCCTCAGACTGATCGTTATCAGGAAACATGCTCCTAACCTCTTACCACAACCTAATTCAAAATCCAATCCTAACCTCAACCTTTGATTAATGTTACCTTCACTCAACCCCAAACCTCACTGGGATTTTGGACCGCAATTTTATCCATAAGGTGCAGTTTTATTTCATTTTAAATCTACTTTGAAAATTAATTCTCAATTAAAAGCCTCAGTGTAATAGCCCTCAATTTTAATTTGAGTTAGGGAATAGATTCTCATAATAGTCTCTTTTTCTTTGTGTTGAGTTCTGGTATTATTAGTTTTTCTTGAAAAAAAAAAAAAATGAGTCAAGAAATCACAATTGGGTCTTCCAGTATTCCATTTGTACAGATAAATTTGTCCATTTACTTTGAAAGTACCGAGGGGACACCCAGTACCTGGAAAGGGATATAAAACATAGGAAGGCAGAGCAATAAAGCCTGTGTAAATACTGTAAGTGTTTAAAAAAGACATCAATCAACTCATTTTTCTAACGCTAACCTAAAACCCAAAGTCACTTATCTTAAGATGTCAACATCAAAAACACTTTCATCATAGAACCAAACCTATAAATCTAAATATAACCGTAAGCAATGATAAGGAAGTTCAAGAACACAGCGCTGGAACGACAGTGTAACGGACTGGACTGTCTGATCAAATTGTGCAAATTAGCAAACAAATCTGCAGTTTGATTGGGCACGGCTGAGCGACAGATGCTTAGGTGCACATCAAGGAAATATGGTCTGGATTGGATAAGCTGTATATGGGTATTGAGGCCAAAATATAAAAGAGTTGTGTTATACTGCCATCTATGGGTAGTGTGGGCTTTTTTCAGGGCCAGAATTTTGGCACTCGGGTTGTGTACCAAATTTGGTGCAGATTAGCCAAAGCGTGCATGACCAATAGCTAAGCTCTAAATTGTGCGTGTGGCCTTCAGTGTGGGCACACTCTGTGTCCATGTGGGAAAAATACTAATATCCACTTGATGGTGATTTTTTGTGAAACACATTTTCGCACCACTAAGTTGCGCTAATGAGAAGCATATTATTGCATATTGCAGTGCCCCCTATTGATGGATTATCACCAAATTTGCTACGGGTCAACACAATGACCTTTGGCGTGCATGTACCAAATATTATTACGATTCAAAGCACGCGTGAGTTATAAGTTGTTAATTTAAAATGAAGCATGTACAGCATGATATTGTCTATGTGCCCAGAAATCGACAGCTTATAAAACTTAGTTATATAGCAGTCTAACAGCCATTCACAAAATTGCTTTTAGTTTGATAAACAGGCATTTATTGCTTTTGTATCATGCTGTCATGAGTATAAATGAGTCTGACCTGAGAAACCCCACGGCCAAATGAATGGCTTGTCTGATAGTTCTGTCAATTGTGCTGCCAGGTTAGAAGGTGAGACGTCAAATGAAACTGGCAAAAACAAAACATCTTTTTTTTTAGTTTCTTTTTACTGAAAGGAATAGAAATGACATATGTGGCAGAATTAGGAAGTGACTCAAGAGAAATTCAGAAGTTAAAAAGAAATCAGCTTCATTTTCCTCACTACTTCTGTAAAACACAAATGAAAACAGAAAATTTTGAGCACTTTTCCATCAGGAACATAAGTATTTAAAACCATAAGGCATAAAACAGAAACATTTACCTCTGTAAATATGAAAAGACGTATTTTCCCCAAACACGATCCTGCAACCATACCCTATTCCCTCCATTCCAGCAATTACTTACATTGTACTTAAAACTTAGTCCCTCCCACACCATTCAGAGCACTGGAAAGCAAGTTGTCTTCAGCGAGTTCTTGCACGTTCTTTCAAGCCATTTTTGTAGCGATTGGGTTTTTATAGGGCAGGGGTACTGGCATGCGTCCAAAACTTCTTTCGCAGCTGGGCTTGGGATTATCCATGGGGAGGCATGGTGGCTTAGGGCTTAGAACTGTGCCCTCACACCTCCAGGGTTGGAGGCTCAATTCCCACCTCCAGTGCTGGGTGCATGGAGTTTGCGTATTCGACCCACGCTGCGTCCTCGAGGTACTCCAGTTTCCTCCTACAGTCCAGAGACATGCATTGTAGGCTAATTGGCAAGGATAAGTTGTCCATAGTGTGTGACTGTGCCCTGCAGTGGGTTGGCACCCTATCCAGGGTGTCGTCATACGTTATGGTCGCCTGGGATAGGCTCCAGAACCCTGGCACAACCCTGAATAGGGTTAAGCAGTTTACAACATGCATGGATGGAAGAAGCTTTCCTGGTTACGTGCATCCAGAATCAAAACTGGAAGCTTGTGAGAGCAGCAAATGTCTCAAGCTATGTATACAAGGATAAAAGAAAAAAGTGAATAAAGATTCCTTCATGCTTTGTTATAGAAATTGTGAAAATGTTCCAGTACCAGCCAATTTCAGGTGAATAAACAGAAAAAAAACTGTGAAAAATCACTAAATTAACTGATAGACCACTGCAGAGAATTTTCATATTTTTCCTTTATTATACTGATAAATATATTATATAGTGACTTTCCCATATTCCAATATTTTTTGGAAATAACCAAATTTGAGCCAACTGACATTCTCCCTTAAACTCCCGTAAACTCCAGTGGCCTTCCAGGATACTGCAACATCCACTGGCTGCACACTTGGATTTTTACGGAATCTAGGTCATGTGGGTATACTTTTCGCCTAACGTCTTATCAATACTGAGGATTTAGACATACTGCTCAGTTTGCATACTAGATTTCGCAGCAACCAAGTATACGATTTTGGATGTACACCAAGAGTGTGGTGCAGCCTCGTCTCTTTCGGACAGCTCTCCTCATCCTTTAGCCATTCCTGTATGTATACCTCTCTGTCCCAAAGAAGTGCCCTCCTCAGAGACCTGCTGCTTGCACTGTTTTCTCTTCACAGCCACATGGGACTGCAGGCTCAGTGCTCTGCCCACTGTATTAGGACTTTGGAGGCCCCCTGCATCCTGGCTCAACTTTTCTTTGATAGCTAGGAAAGACAAGTGACTCTGGGCTGAATCAAGATCATAATTATGAGTGGTTGTTAAGAAAGGTCCATATGGTCCAGATGAGCATCTCAATTTATCCACAAAGCCACACTTACATGGGAACTGCCTGAATACTGTGCTGTAAACGAACCTCTCAAAGTGCTCAGCATAGAAACCTGGCCTGTACCAAGACACAGCATCCTGCAGAAAAAGCAAGCCTCAAAGTTTAACATTAAAGCACCGTGTCATTTATTATTAATATCATACAGTTATTCAGTATTATTTATTATTTTAACATTCCAAAGTAGGAGAATGTGAGACGACGTCATCATACCCCATCATGCACAAGAGCTTTCCATAAGTGCTTCAGCTTCTTAGTAAACCTAGTGAAACAGAGTAGCCACTTAATTACAGATTAGACAAGGGCCATTCAGCTCTGACTAGATGACAGATATCAGCTGCTAGGAGTGGACAAGGCTAGCAATATTCAACTGTGTTCTTTAAAAACTGCACTACTCTAAGGTGTCCATGAATTGTGAGGTACAGAAGACAATTAAAATTTTTCCAACGCAAAAGTGATGAGTTGAATCAGGTCCAGAGTGTCTATAGCAAAAGCCTGCGGAGACACGAGTGAACACACACACACACACACACACACACACACACACACACACATCCATTCCCGATGGATATACCTGTATGACTGCAGGATGTCAGTGATTCCGATGTAGATCAGCAGCCTCTCCCATTTGGTATTACATGCTGGAATCCCAGCAGTGCTGCAAAACCTACCAGACTGTTAGCACAGGCTGGACTCTCATTTACCCACAATGATGTTTTGAGGGTTTCCCCAGGTATTCGTTACTGATTCTGTCAAGGGAAAGTGACATACCAGTTCTTTGAGTCCAGAGCTCCTCTGCCCCGGGCCTCCCCTTGGATGAACTCCTTAGCTGTGTTGTATCGGGCCTTTCGGCATGGAGCTCTCCTCTGGTCAGGGGTGATGGCCTCTGCACTCAAACTTTTGTCTGGATGCTCACGATACTCATGGCTGGCCTGGTCCATGTTGTGGATCCCAATCAGCAGACTGTAGTCCATAATCTTGAAGCTTTGCAAAACCTGTAGTGGAAAGAGGTGGACTGTTAGGGTAGGCAGTGCTGCTCAGCATGATGTGAAACTTGCTGCTTTTGGACATGGGACAGCAGGTCAGTTATGCTATGCTTTTAATAGATAGGCATGTGTCCCAGGAGATGCAGGGAAATGGGAGTAAGCAAACTGGAGAGAATGGGCCCACGCTTACCAGGCAATCCCTCTTGATGGTCTTGATCAGGGTGTTGTACTTCTCAGACTCCAGCAGCAAACCGTCAGGCATGTCCTGGATGAAGTCTAAGTCCTTATAGGTGGGGATGGCCTTCTTACGCTCCTTTGCCGAGGCGTGGCGCTTGTAGGTGAAACCCTTGAGCTCATACTTGAGATGCATGTGCATGGCTTGGGGAAGCAGGTTGTTAATCACCACAATGAGGATTTTCTTGCTGCGCACCACCATGCAGTACAGCCCATAGAACTTGGGCAACAGTGTGTCCTTGTTCTGGCTGATGTTCTGGAGAATGGGATCTGAGTGAGAAATACATCCTAGGGGGGCATTTACAGACACCCAGCCCCCAGTCCTCTTCTGTCTCTGGATCGACAGCAGTGCAGCCCATAACATCCCAAAGAAGCTAACTAGCATGGTGGATAATAATGCTTAACCGTTATGTCGAATGTAAAAAAGGCGTCCCATGTATCCTCCAAGACTGTAGGTTTGCAGACATTTCAACTCACAAAACAAGGCTGGATGCTTCTGACAACCATACTTATAAAGCTCACTCAAGGGGTGAATACACACGCATACACACTCACTCACCATGAAGTATCCAGGCAGCAGCCTCTGTAGAAAGTCTGCCTTCTCGTGCTGCAGTGTCTTTATGATGAACTTTTCATCAGCAGAGACGTAGGAGAGAGACCCTTTCGCACCTGGGCTTGGCAGCTCAATCAGTGACTCGCTACAGATGGAGCACTGCACCACCACACAGAGACACTGTTCATCTACTTTTCTCTATTTCTAGAACACATCAGAACATCCAGGTTCTTTGTCCGCTACTACTGTACAATTTTACAGGATGGAGGCCTACCAGATAATCATCTGGATAAGTACTGAAAAGCTCTCGGAAATAGCGGAAGCCAATTGGAGCATAGGTCTTGAAGACAAAGTCATTGTAGTGGTGAGCTGGTGTCAGATTACTGCCCTTGCTAAGAGAAACAGGAAGAGATTTGCACAACGGTAAGAGCACAAACCTAATAAATATATTGTCAGAGAAAATGACTCATAGGCAGACGCCAGCAACAGATGTTTACATGGTACAGGGAAGTGGGTAAGACCTGGGAAAGGATATGCTCTCCACTGTAAGGAAGTCCTGTATGAGTAGATCCCTCTTGGTCTTTTGATTCAGGCTGCCCACCGTGTGCATGATTCCCAGTTGAATGGCACCTTTCAGAGCACTGGAAGTAGCCTGCCCGGGGAGGATTGGAAATCGAGATGCTGAATTTTACCTTCTTTTATAATCAGACACTAAGGCAAGAAACCAAAGAAAAGGCATATTATGTTTGCTAAGTCATGTGCTTGTGGCATTTCAAGCTGAATGCAGGAGTCTGTTTGTTTAAACCACTGCATTTCTCCCTGCGATCAGATTGTGCTGTGTTTATTTTTACAAGAAGTTCGAGACCCTCTGACCTTCTTGTACGTGGTCTTCCATATTTGGACAGTCCTCTGATGTTTGATGGTCTTCTTAATGGTAGCTTTTGAAGTCCCTGAGATGCCTGCCATGGTGAACATATTCTCAGCCACCACTTGCACATCTAATGAGCTGAATATGGCAAAAAGGTCCAAAAAGATCATGAAGGTTGTCAGTGTTACAGTATTAAAACAGTAATAATAATGAATGTAACCAGAAGTGGTGACGAGGGAGCACACATAAAGGTACACTTCAAAAGTACGTCTGTTTGACCAGTGTATCAGTCTAGGCACCAAAATATGAGCTGTACTATAGTGCCATCTATAGGCAGTACAGGGAATTTCCAGCTGATTATTTCAAAAACTGACACTGATTATGATTTTTTTTTTGGGGAGGGTGTGGTTAATTAAATAAATAATAATTAAAAAAATGTTTAAAGGGACACTCCACCAAAATAAATAAAATATATTAAAAAATGACATTCCAAAAATATGAAAAATCAGAGTATTTATTCATTTATTTGTTTGTTTTTGTGAGAAAATACCAACTCTGGTATACAACAGTCCTAGAGTACTATTTTATAACTGTATACGTCTTATATATTTATTACATTAACTGGTTTAAATTAGTGTTATACATTTCAAATAACTATTTGTTACTTAAATTAATAACAGAACAAAACAACAAAAAATCTTCCATGAAATTACTTTAGTGTTTATACAGTAACTGCTACCAGCACTTTAACACAAATTAAAATCTATCCTGCATTTGCTCTCAGCTACACATTTCAGCAAGTATTACTTCATTTCAAACTAAATGAATATTAAAACAGAAAACAGCCAAGGGTCAGCATCAACAAGTAAAAACAAAAAAAAAAGTGAAAATGTAACAAATATATAACCTACCTCTCTAAAGACCACGAGAAAAATGAAAACGCAGGCAAAATATCCAAGACAGTCTACTTCAAAATCCAAAGACTGAGATAATATATTCAATCATAAAGAAAACCCGAACCCTTCTATGACATCACAAAGATTGCCACAGGTGTCACGGTAACATAACGTTTATGCAATTAGCTAAAGTTCTAAGCATTTTGAGGCGGTATGGACCATGGAGTCTCAGTCAGCAAGAATGTTGACCGTACGTCACACAAAATATGGCCTAAAATGTAAAAAGGGGTGAGGTAGCCCCCATATTGGAAAATGTAGGGTATCTGGACCTTCCTACCAAATTTGGTGTTTCTTGGCCTTAGGGTTTTGGCTGGGCAGTTTTTGGACAGAAAAAGAATAATAATAGTATTTTTTATAAATTTAACAACAAAAACCACAAAAATGACAATATAAGAATTACAGTTTTTGGGGGAAGAGTCAATTGTTCTACAAGGGAGTGGTCTTACAGTTTTGCTCAGTTGCTTTCATAAATTTCTCTGATCAGAAATGAAATTCTCAAAATTCCTTATTCAAACTTCACATCATCTAGTTATCTTGTGATAATAATGTAATGACATCTTGTGCATGTCATATAAGCAACGTGTCATTGCTGTGAACGAATCACAAATTCCCTGGCACGTTCATGCAAAGGATAATGCACAAATGTCTGCTGTTTTCTACTTTAACAATTGCTTATGTCATGTTGATCAAAATGTCTTATACTGGTTCTCTGTTAAAATTAAACATTTTAATTAAAAAAAAAAAAATTAAATTAAAAAAAAATTTAAAAGTTTTTCCCCCCAAAACATCTAGACATTAGTTCATTGTAAAAGTTATTACACATGCAAAATGGCTGAACTAGTTGTCATAATCTGTCAAGCATAATTTCTATTAGACTTCTTTTTGTAAACACTGTATGCCCTGAAGTGATGAACTGCTGTCAGGATGAACGTTCAACTGGCAAGAAACAGACAGACAGAGCTCAAAACAACGTTACAATTTCTGACAATGGAACAGCAATAAGGAAACGAGCACCATTAACAGCTGGGAAGAAGGAGTAAGGCTCTGTGGTAGAAGGGTAGGGAGGCAAAACAAACAAAGAGGGCAAAGACACAGGCACTTTCCAGAACAAATAAGGGCCACAGTTGTGAACCATGTTCTCAATCATGGCCTTACAACGGTCGAGGCTGGTCGAAGGGTGCAGCCAAATGTTGGGAGAACAACCGTGTTCTCAATCATTCAAACGTTTTGTAGAGTGAACAGGTGTGTAATCTAACGATGTCCACTGTAATCCATCGTGATGTCGTATTCTACTTGCATTTTAAATTATACAGTAAATATACAGATACACATCTTACACATACAGTAACACAAACAGACATATGTAGATACAAATATACAGTATGTATCATCATTTGTCATTCACTTTCAGCTGCTCCCGTCAGGGGTCGCCACAGCAGATCAACCTTCTCCATCTCCTCCTGTCCTCCATATCCCACTCTGTCACACCCACCAACCACATGTCCTCTCTCACTACATCCATAAACCTCCTCTTTGACCTTCCTCTTTTCCTCTTGCCCGGCAGCTCCATCCTCAGCATCCTTCTCCCAATATACCCAGCATGTCTTCTCTGCACATTTCCAAACCAATGCAATCTCGCCTCTCTGGCTTTGTCTCCAAACCATCCAACCTGAGCTGTCCCTCAGATATATTCATTCCCAATCCTGTCCATCCTCGTCACACCCAATGCAAATCTTAACATCTTTAACTCTGCCACCTCCAGCTCTGCTTCCTGTCTTTTTGTCAGTGCCACTGTCTCTAGCCCATATAACATAGCTGGTCTCACTACCATCTTGTAGACCTTCCCTTTCACTCTTAC
>JAACJT020001740.1:0-11617 GCA_009936485.2 Gymnarchus niloticus | reverse complement strand
GTGTCAGGCTTTAACACAGTGCGAGGAGTACATGAGAATGCGGTCGCTGGTGTGTCAGGCTTTAACACAGTGCGAGGAGTACATGAGAATGCGGTCGCTGGTGTGTCAGGCTTTAACACAGTGCGAGGGGTACATGAGAATGCGGTCGCTGGTGTGTCAGGCTTTAACACAGTGCGAGGAGTACATGAGAATGCGGTTGCTGGTGTGTCAGGCTTTACCTTTTATCAGATTTTTCTTTTCTTTTTCTTTTCTTTTATTCCATGAGTCATTTTGTAGATTTTTGAAGAAGTTTGGTTCTGTAAACCAATATAGAGACGTATGAAGCTCGCTGGTAACAATAGAAGCAGGCAACGTGTTTCTGTTTTCTAATCTCGTAACATTTTCTATTATGCAAGCTACTTTACACACACATGAATTTAAATATGGATATATAATATACAGATTAGAATGTTTTCCGCTGTGCCACAGCTGGAACAGTGTGATGTTTTTCCGTTTGGGTTAGAAAAGTTGCACTGAAAAATGTGATTTGTGCTGTCTTTGCATTCCTTATCAGAATCGGGTAAGAAGCTAATTTGTTTAAGCTTCCTTAAATAAAGTATGGCTGCTTATGTCTTCCTATGGAAATAGGCACTGGACTTGAGGTGGTTAAATTACCCAGCAGCCCCTGGGCCATTTGAGGCGGCATCATGTACAAGATGAACTACGTGACTGAGAAATAGTTCTTGGGGAAGGACGGTCTGCCTCAGGTGCCATTTGTACTGTTTGGTGGGGGTGTGGAAACATTGACATTCTGACATATTCCAGCAAAAACGGATGGACCAAAGACAAGTGCATTGCAGATTGAAATATAAGACCACTGGGTTGCCGAAATCAGTACAGACCCCCGTGGGAAATCAAATGGTGAGGTGGCAACAAGTGTATTATAGCAGTAATCCAGGAATACCATGCCCTCCGTATTAGGTGAAGTTCTTTTTTACCGGTGGATGTGAAGAAGAGCATTTTATTTTTGAAGTGCAACATGTTTCTGTTGCTTTGAGAAGGCACCGTGGATGTCTACTACAGTTTGGGCAGCCTTAAATTTTCTGACGTTGCCTCTTGACATTGTGTTGCCTTGTGTACAGTACAGGCCTGTTAATTGATTTATGTAAAAGGAGGGTTGTGCTGGAATAATGTTTTCCAAAATCAATATTTTGCTTTCAAATGCATATTAATCTTCCTTGACAAATATGACAAATTTACCTGGCCAGCCACAAGGGAAGAGTTTTCCGATTTTTACCATTTTGGGATGGTAACTGAATGTCTGTTTTAACATTTTTTTATTTCCCATCCAGACTGTGCAATACAGAGGAGCTGTTTATGGTCATAAAAAGTTATATAGCCCATAAACTAGCAGTTATAGCTAGCACGGCTTGTAGTGGATTATGCAGAGCTCCAAATTAACTCTTAATTTGACCGGCCCTGGGGGCCAGTCTCTCCAAATTTTATTGGCCCGCATCAGATTTTTGGTTGCCAATCCTAATGAGGGATTTTGAACTTCTTGAACTCATTCAAATTGCTTTTATACATGAAGTTTCTCCCAAATTTAAACATCTGTGTTGCAGTTTAATCAATTAGGTCACCATTTCTAGCTCTCAGATAGTCTTGGTGCTTTTTCCATCTTCCATGAACCTGAATCAAATGTACGTGAAAGTTATCCGCTCCGGTGAAGAAGGCTCTGCTATTTTTGGTTGAGCCAGACAAACAGCGCAGAACATCTTTCCCTCTGTCAGCTGGAGCCACGGATAGTCATTGTCCCATTTTGGTAGATATTTTCATACACGGGTGTTTCTGTTGTACCTTTTCTTCCTTTCTGAAGACAAGCTCTGTTTTGACTATGCATGAATCAGCAAAGTTCTTAACTCACGAAGGGGTTAGCCAGGTTCCGACAAATAAATCACAAAATTTAAACTAAATGAAAATCCACTTATTGATCTAATTGGACAAATGCAGAAAGCAATTCAGATCGATTGACAGAAAATCAGGTCAGAGGTTTGGAGTTCAGTGCAAACACAAATGTATACACGCCCTCAGGACAACCAACAGAATTTTTGCTGGCCCACAAACCTTTTTTACTGGCCCCAGGCCTTTGGGAATACTTCAGTCAGGAGCTCTGAGTACGTCTGAAAATATTTTAAAATCTTTTGCCTGATGTGGTAGTCAAAAGAACTACTTTTTAATATGAATTTTCATGAAAGCCAACAGTTTTGTTTATGCCTTGCTTTGCATTTATTATTTTTTTTACAGGACTTTTGTTGACTCTGTTGTTAATCTCTTGTCATGCTTTCAAACCCAATCTTTGTTCTGCATGTATGAGCTTTTATATGTACTCTACACGTTAAAATACCTTTGCATAATGAATAGAACTTCTGAGTGCTGTCCTCGTTCTTGTGACCTACCGACGTGCGCCCTTTTCAGACCCCTCAATCGGCTGGACTTTTCTGTTGCAGTACTGCTCTACTGCACTTTGTAGGACCTTCTTATCCTCATCCCCTTCCGTAAAATCGAATAGATAGGCTATGATGACTTTACCTGATACCTTGCGCTGGATGAGACCTGCTCTCTCTGCTCGAAAATGTTTTGATTTGTTTCGTTACTTTTATTTTCCTCCTGTGCCTGCAAATTAGGATGCTGGTATATTAATACTCTTTTGGAATGTGAATTGATGAGTTTATTACAATTTGCTAATGCTGCCACTTAAGGACTGTGATTTGCTTGTAATAAAATGGTCATGGCAGCCCTATTCATACCTCACTGGACTGGTGTGAGAACGTGTTGGTTGGTGCCAAGAGCTGCTTTGTCGAGTGCTGGTCTTTGTGGGTGTAGCGGGGGACATCGCCTTCTCCATCCTCTTCAGACATGCCAGTGACTATGTCCATTTCTCAGATGAAAAGGAGGTCATTGCTTATTGAGCCTTGCAGTAAGGCACCTTGCAGATTGATCTTTCGTCACTCTTGCCGTTTATTTTATTCCTGGATTGTTGTATTGTTTCTAAGTGTTCTCCTTTTCAAAATTTAATTTTGATTCTTCAGGGGTATTGAGGTATCGAGCCCATTTTTATGACTGCCGAATCTGACTGTCCTCCATCGACGGGCTCCATGCAGTGTGTAAACAAGCTCCTCGCGATCATCAAGCGCCTCCACTGGGTGACTTTTGTCAAGTCTTTGTCAAATTATTTTTAAAAAGCCACTCAACACGCAAAATATATACTAGTAGTGCAATTTGTATGAAGTGTGTGTTGCTTCCTGCTGTTGACAGTGTGTTTCTTGCATAGCTAAAGCTCTTAGTGAAAATGGTTTGGTCCATTTTCACATTTTGAGATTTCCTTTAGCTTGATTCTTTGAAGGAAAATGCTGTGGGTCACTCCTTTCATTCGATTTTTAAGCCTGGACTCCTCGAGGGGGAGGAATACTCCCCTACACGTCTTACAGGATCTGCCGATGCATTTTCGGATGGTGAACACGGCCCCTTTCAGTCAATCATTTGCTTGTGGTGATGATGCATTTGGGTATGCAAATAAAAAAGAATTGCTTCTGCTTTTAATTGCTTTGCAGAATGTGTCACTGAGAACTTTAATCAAATTCTCTGGCTGCTGTAGTCTGTATTGAAATGGTAATGATGTCCTGCTCTTTGATGAGGATCTTTGTCATTTTTTTTCTGGCTTAGAAAGGCTGTGTTCTTTTAAAAGATGGGAGACTTTTTCATTGCCTATCATGTCAGTATTGTGGCATTTAATGACTGCTCTCCATTAAGAACGTAGAGCAGCTTCACTCACTCTGTGCCATTAGCCTTAACTAATGTAATAAGTGTAGCATCCATTCCCAACACGCTCGCATGACGTTTTAGCTAGGAAATACAACGATTTGAAGGCAAAAATCAGAAGTGACTTTTTGCTTTACTGAATTCTGGATCTCAAGGTAACCTTGGTCGGTTATCGTTTTGAGCTAAATATCAGCAGGTGTGGTGCTTCTCAACCCCATGATGGATGTTTCTTCTTTGAGAGAGTGACCCAGAATGGTTCCTGTCCTTTACACGTTACCACATTGGCTACTGAGGCTTAGCTTGTCAAAAGTCTACAAGCCAAGTCAAACTACCAACTGTGCTGATTCAGGAACGTCACAGGAGGAAACAAGGTTACCTTTAGCTAAAAGTCTGCATGTTTACGCACAGGCAATGGGAAAGTGGGCAAACGCAGTGATGTTTTTTGCACGGTTATCTGCAGATTTAAATGCATTGTACACGTGCTGTGAAGAGTCATTGTGCTGAGATGTACAGAAAAGTAGCTGGCATCTTTTTAACTTAGTAATATATTAGCTTTGGGGTTTCTTTCCTTTATGCAGTCAGGATTTTTATGCCTGTGTTGGTGCTCAGTGTCTTAAAATTGAAATATGGTCGCAGTACCACCTGGACAGCTAGACCTGCACGTTCTTTGCTGTGCTTAGTAGGTTGCACTGGTGCGTCATAGTAGATCCTGAGATCTTTCCCAGCCCTGTGTTACTTTTTACAGGTACAACAAGTACTTTGTTTCAGTTTTTGCCCCCCGTGCATTTTCAATCACGCCATTCCTCTGCTCATCCAAAGTCACAAGCTGTGCCCTCCAGTGAAATGGAGATTCTGGCAATCCTTAGAGTAACAGAGTAACGGCTGGTGACCTGAACACCGAAGCTCTTCACCTCTCTTCGGGGGAAGGAACAACACGTGATGGAGATCTGCGAGCGTATACAATCGATGACATAGGTGTGGGGACGTGTGCGATGTGTGGAGAGGGCAGAGGCACACGCCTTCACTTTACGGGGTGCCGTCTGCTTCTAGGTTCACCCTGGGGTAAGCTGGCCGCTGATGAAATGGTCCTGTATGCTTCTGTTTTTGCCAGCTTACTGTGTATTCATATTTGTCCACTAATCCATCTTTCTGGCCTCCTTGTTTTTGTCATTGCTAACAGTCAGTATGAGCTGATCCATTAAGAGCATTTTAAAGAAATGACACGCAGCTCTAGTAAAAGCTGTGATAATGGACGTTTTGCTGTTCCGTTTCTGTGTCCCTCTTTAACGTTCCCTCAGTCACTGTCCTTGGTGGTTCCGCTACTATGGAGGGATATAGACGGCACGGTTCTGCTGTCTGTAGCTCTGTAGGGGCTTTAATCCCAGCCAAACAGGGGGCGGGGGCAGGGCTTTGAGAAATCCTGTTGGTCAGGCTTGCCCGTGGCCCAAATCCGCGCGAGGAAAATGTTCATAGCAAGCCCCTGTTTTGGCGAGCTGTGATGTGACCCCTTCCTTCCCCTTGTTGTAGTTATTGACCCTGTGCACGACGCTTGGCCTCAGCTTACTGAAAAGCAGCCGTTTGTCTGTACTCATTTACATTTTCATTATGTAGTGCCGCTTTGACAAAGCAGTAAAACAAACAAGTGGCTTGCTCTTCGGAGAAGATGTCAGTGATTTAGTCTTTTTTCTTCTCTTCTTCTCACACGTGGCGCTGTGTGTGTTCACAGGAGGTAATAAAAGCACTTCTACCTTGTGGGGACATTTGTTGTGTCCCTACAAGGGAAAACTCAGTTTTGTAAAAATCTGTGAATGCAATCAAAAAACCAAAACAGCCAAACGTCTTGTATTTTGTGGTTAGGGCTGGACAGGGGTGACGGTTCTCTTAGGGTTCGGGTTAGAACCATAGAAATGAGTGCAAGGTCCCTACAAGGTTAGAAATACAAATGTGTGTGTGTGTGTGTGTGTGTGTGTGTGTGTGTGTGTGTGTGTGTGTGTGTGTGTGTGTGTGTGTGTGTGTGTTGTATCCATCTTTTGTTTTCATATATTTTGACCACACAGCTGTGATTATTTTTCCTCATATCTATTAATTTAATTGAAAGTTTTCTACGAACAAACTGAGCTACGGATTTCGAGACCTGTGGTATTTTCATTTAATATTCCATAGTTTTGCAGACCGTTTTTCGGCACTAAACCGCGTGCGCGTCTGTGTTCGCGTCTGTATTATTTGCCGCTGTGACGTCACCGTCGAGGTAGACACACGCAGCACGCAGGCTCCCACTTGCCGTCTTCACCACTCCCTTGTGTTTGTATTGCGAGGTTACGGCCTTGATGGAATTTTGCCGTGACAATGCAATTAAAAACAAAAGTGTTGCCGGGGATCTGAGCTGCCTTCTGTTGCAGGGTGTTTTAGAAGGAATCATTTTAGAAGTCTGCCATGTTGTTAATGGTGTTGGAGTGCTGGGCGAATTAGGGCCTTTCCCTAGAATAAGAAGTCAGCAAATCAAAGCCCAGACAAATTGAGTTGTGGTAAGCTGCTGAACATTCTTGTCAGTACTGAATTCCAGATCTCTGACCTAAATCTGCTTGCTGTGCTTATTGACCCGTGTAATAAAGTCAGACTTCAAAGCAGTTATGAAACTCCTCATGTCAGTGGTGTGGCTGCCGCCCACGCTGCAGAAACGCCCTGCCTTCAGTGGGTCTGACAAGGCCATTTCCAGCTTCTGATTGCTTTTCGATTAAAGCCACCACTGACTTGTAGAACGAACCCGAACCCGTCGGTGGCTCTGATTCCTAGGTACTGTGGCAGTTTCTTGCTTCTAGTGCATCGCTGTTGGATGAAGTTCCATTTGAATGAAGGATATACAGTAATTGTTCTCTTGTAGTCTCAACGCTCTGGTGTCAGTATTACAATGCCGCTTTCAGCTTTGGGAGAAAGATGCAACGCACGTAATTTGTGATTGAAAATTCTTCTTCAGTCCCTTGTTTTGATCAGTGTCTCCCGCTATATGATAATTCCATCCACACCTCGTCCATACAAAGATTCTCTCTTGCCATTCTGAATGCTTCTTACTGTTCTGCTGTCTTGTATTATCAGTGTTCTCTATGTTGGACTTGTGTTAATCGTCCGATAGACTGGTAAGAATGAGCTTTTACTCATCATAAGAAGCAGCAGCTGAGAAACCGGAACACATTAGTATGGTCTTTGTGTATCTGGGTTATAGATGCTTGGCCTGCTGAGCCTGAATTATGTCACGAGTGCCTGCCAGCTTCCTCTGACGGAGTCACGGGGATCGGTGGACTCTGACTGACAGCAGTGCTGAGTCATCACTCGAATCCCCGAGGTCCTTTTTTGTTTTCTTGCTGACAGAATTAAAATTTTCGACTGGGATGGATGGATGGGTTGGATTCAAATAGGGTCCAGCCTTCGTATAACGTGAATTCAATGCATTAAAACTTGATCGCTGCCCTGCCTCCTGAGCGGATTGTACAAATTTAAGCTGCAGTATTTTACTGTAATGAAGTGCATTCATAGGGCAGCGCGCTGTGCTTCACGTTCTGTATTTTAATGAAAGGTCTCTAATTGCAAGACAATTGAAAACTAGTTGCACGTTTGCCAAATATCTGTCTATAATGAAAAAACAAAACAAGTACGCATCTCATCATTTCAAGATGAGAACGTTTAATGCCTTAAATATGCAGGAGATGCATGTTTTTGTAGAATGCAGGAAATACTGTGTTTATCTCCTGTACTTTCGAGTGAATCCCCCATATGTGACTGACCCCACACTCTTAATGCGCACTACGGCAATGGATTTCAGTACAGCATAACCCTCTGAATTATACTTCTGATAGAGCTTGGCTTCCACATTCTCTCGTATCCTCAGGCTGTACTGTTCTTTCTTGTGATTCCCGTCTTTGTTTATTCTGCACGTTATAAACTAATGCATAATGCAGCATATAATCAGCAGAAACGAAACCATTCAGATGATGGGAGGGACAAAGGTGTTACTGGTGGTGTTTAAAGCCAGTTGTAATGTGTTGATTTTAGTGATGCCTTTCTATGTGTGTATGGGCAGGTAGGAATATAGCACTTTGAGTAGCAAGGTTCATTATGGTTCAGTAGTAAGTGTGGAATTCCTGTGATGTCCTGTGCTGAGATTCAGCTGCAGGTAGGAATGTAAAATAGTGGCAGATAACTGACAAAGTAATTATCCAACTTTGCTGGCGCCCTGGGATAAATTATAGCAGAGGGTGAAAGGGTTAGTTAGCTTTTTCCTGAGTGCATTTTCAGCTGCTGGAGTGGAGATGGATGGCCTTTAGCAGAGCTGCCCAAGGCAGGGTGGTCGCTGTCCGTCTTCGTGGGGGCAGGAGTGTAGCTGTACGCCCCCCCCAACAGGAATGCAATGTGTAGAAAATGGAAGAAGAGGGAAGTGCGGCGATGCCTGGGCTTTGTGAAGCCAGAAGATGAGCCTTGCCTCTCCCCGTAAACGTGTCTCACATCCAGACCTATCTACATCGTGAATTTCTGCGGTGGCCTTGAAGCGAGGCCATTGTTACAGCCCCACTTCAGCTGTTTCACGTCACTCTGGCTTTTATTACTTCTCTTTTAGCTGCCATTATTTCTGTTATTGTTATGACTGAAGTTATGCATAACAGTTCTGGTCCAGATGTCTGATACTTTCGTCTTCGTTGCGTCAACATTAAGCACCTGGCGTATTGTCAGTGCTGTGCAGCTCGAAGTGAATTTGTTTACAGTGAGCCTGCTCTCAGTTTGGAGGCCTCTGCCGTGTGCGTCCGATGTGTTTTTAGATTGAGAATCCTGGGAGCAGTACGCATGACCACATGACCAATAGAGATGCAAAATGGCTGTTTTGTTGCCCTTCGGTGATGGTCTCTGCAGGCTTTTGACGTGCTGTTTCTGCTCTCTGTCTTTAAAAATATATAAAAAAAAATAAATAAAAGGGCCACCTTAACAATGGATATCACTTCTAATTCAGTTCGTTGAACCCCATAGCAGAAATCCATCCATCCATCCATCCATCCATCCATCCTGTACCCACATATCCCACTTAGGGTTATTGGGGCGGAGCTTCTTTTAGGTTGCATAGGGCAGTTGAACAGTTCAGCTTTGGCTCGTGGATACGTCAGTTTCACTGTGTTGAGTTTTATGATTGCGAACTCTCAAAGCCTGACTGATAATGACAGTCTGATCATTGGAGTGTGTGTGTTTGTGAGAAACTGTGTTGGTCAGCCCATGGCTTCTGCTTTTACCTTTTTAGGGAAATAATTTAATAATATTTCTGTAAGGTTTTTGTTAATAGAGTTTTGATTAGGTTTTTGCTTTTACGCACCAAATATAGTCTTTTATATGAGATTTGTAGATTATAATTCTATTGTCTATAAGACAGTCCATTTTCTGTCTCTTCACTAATGTATGGATAGCCAAACAGTCATTTGAAGAGATGTCTAAATCACTTACAGGTATTCTTAAATGCATTGAAAGATATTTAAGAGGCCGTTACACTAGGCATTCTAACACAGATAAAGATAGATGTCACCTGCGGGCACAGATAAAGCTGGGCCGGCTTTCTTCGCGAAGGACTCTGCTGTCCGATACTAGGAAAATGAAGGAAGTGTATATACACGTTTTATCTGATTCTCCATATTTTGAGGGCAAGTACAGCCTACACTTAAGCCTGTAAACAGGGTAATAAATGCTGGATTTGTTTAAACGGTATGGAGTTTGTGTTCTATTTCTTTAAAAGTGAAATGTGTCCTCGGCAGCTTGCCACCCTCTTTCCTCTCCCTATATCCTCTCTCTCTTACTGTGAACATGACTTCCTCATGTGGAGATCAACATATGTGCTACTTTCTGTTTTTTTGTAATCTATAGGGCTTTACACACAAACCTAATGATGTAAACCCGGCTTTTATTAGTGAAACTGCTGCCCACGGACCCTTAAGAGTTGTTATAAGAAACTCGCGATCTGGTATCCTCATGTACAAGCAGCAAGTGATTTAATGCAAGTCGTATTGATCATTCGTGTGCTGTTTGAGCAGACTGCCTACATCTTAACCGATGACCCTGCCGTCCTACCAGGAAATCTTTCCACTGATTGGCGTTGCTGTTAATTTTGTGCTTCTGTTTTACTTGCTGTTTATCTTGTGAGTCCCTGACTCATCAGCCCATGCATTGGTCATAACTCTTACTGAAGTTAAGAGTCCTTCCAGACTCTGTGCTCTACATATGTAAAATAGATGCTGATTTTAGACAGGACTGGTGTTTGGCTTAACTGATGCCTTGGCAATTTCACCTTTATCTCTCTGTAGAAATGGAAGCCTGTCAGTACTTACTTTGTATGGCTGGATTTGACTTAATAGGGTGGGGCATCGAATTAACACCCTCTACTTTAGTCAGGCTCCTTGCTGGTCATCAGTGGCCCTTAACTGGAATCACACCATCGCTGTCTTCTACCTGTGGCCCCATTTCCATTAGCACTGCTGTTTTCTGCTTTAGATGCTGAAAGAGCTGCCAAAATTGCAGCCATGGTGTGAACTTCCATATTTCACTTGTACCTGGTGATTATGAAAGTACAGAACTTGTGCTGTCGTGCATGATAATTAAATGTCTTTTAATAACAGTTAATATTGTTTAAAATAATCAGCATTGTAACATATAATTGCATTGATGTAATAGCCTTTGGTATTTTGTTATTATTGACCTTTGACATAAAAAAAAAGTTGCGTGTTTTTTTTTTTTTTTTTTTGATTATTTTTCTTCCTCGACTTTTGTATTCTGACCTAAATTGTATATGCCTACAAGTCCCTTAGGGCATCTGTGTTGTGAAAAGCACTATGAAATTTAATTGAATTTTCCATTTGTTTTTCATCCTGGTCTTTGGGAGGTGCTTTAATGTGTTAAACTACAGTAATTAAAAGTGAACCATGACTGTGAGCATCGCCAGGCTGATCACTGCCTGTTTAGGACACACCTGCTGTGTTTGTGGGCTTGGCAGCCTTGCCTGCTTTGTGCCAGACACCCTTTTTAATGGAATTGTCTTGGTGACAATAAGTCTGTCACTGTGTCCCAGTAACACAGTCCCTATTAGAATCTCAGGGATAGCATCCTGTCAGGCTCTGTCTTGAGGGGGAGGGGCTTGAAGTCTTACTGAGTTACTCAGAAGGAGGTCACATTATCACTATGTCACCCAAAGGCTGCATGCTTCTGTCTGCTCCATGTTGACAGAATGGCGTAAGCTTGAAATAAATATGCAGTGAGACTTTGTATGGTGTCTTTGGACGTTTTTGAGGTCAGCTGACTCCTATAGAAGGCCATATACTGGTAGGTATGTAGCATGCTTTCGCGTTAGCTAATGGAGAAGTTCATCTCGGATCTTTTTATCCAGATATGAGAAATGCACTGGAAAATACTCGCCTGCAGCTCCTTTCAACTTCCAGAGTTTGCTACGAGGGCAAAAAGAATGTGTTCCTGTTCGTAGACTATATGGACAGCTTTATTCCATACAAAGCAGGTTTAAACATGTCTCTAGGATCAGTAAGACGAATCCTGTCATTAACACACCAGCCCGCGTCTCGTCAGGGTGCCTTCAGGAGAGGACACGTTGTGCCATGGAAAAGCACAGTTTTGAAGTCAGGGCTAACGTCATATTTAAACAAAACTTCAGTGGAAAACTTCCCAAATGATTAGGATGCTGCCCCACATAGGACAACAGTTTTGTTGTTTTGACTGATCTTTTGGTCCCTTACTCCCCCCCCCCCGTTTGCTTCGCTCTCAGGGGGCAGGTTACTTATTAGTTCCA
>JAACJT020001739.1:0-14010 GCA_009936485.2 Gymnarchus niloticus | reverse complement strand
ACCCCCCCAAAAAAAAAAAAAACACACCACTAAAACAGGTTTGGGATAAAATCAACCAAAAATACCCACCACTTATACAAATTTGTAATGTAAGGGCCACTGAAGGGAGGGTTTAAAAATCACTTAATTCCCAGCCTTGTAATCCCCATTAGGGCAAGGGTTGTTTAATAATCCATTCGCACAGAATATACAATTAAAATTAATGTTCCAGTTCTGTATGGCAACTTCCATTCTTCCTGTGGAATTTGTTTCATATTAAATCAAATCCAAGAACAGTCGTGAGGAATCTCAGTAAAGCTTACGTTTTTGCTGCAGTTCTGCTGTAAGATTATGCACAAATCAGAAATCTCAGTCAGATTCTGCAAATACTAAAGAAAAAAAAAAAAACTCCAGGCAAAAATAAACATTGCCACCAATCATTAATTATAATATTTACCCTGTTCAGCCTGGAAAATGGACCTCACTTTACGTTAACAGGCCTGTTTATTAAAAGTGTCAAGGTTACAGAAAATAGTTGTTCTCCCCATTAGCCTCCCATTGTCACAGAGACACACCTAAGCTGGTGAAAAGCTTGGCCCATGTACATTTTGAAAGTGTAATGAAGTCACTTTCAGGCCATGGGGAAGAAGGCAGAGCACCGCTTGCTTGACAGATTCTCCGGCACACAGACTCGCCCAGCCCAAGGAAGTCATTAAGAAGACACGTTCGGCATTGAGGAAGCGGCTGGCTTTTATGGCGGGCCCTCCAAGTGAAGAACGTGTCTCCGTGTGAGGACCCGACGGGTCAATCAGCAGTACGAGTGCCACTCGAGGGATGGGCAGGGCCAGGGAGTAGCCAGCCAAACCGGATTGGGCACAAAGTCAGGCTACAAAACGAACACGTGCTTCCCCTGGGGGAGGGCTGGGGAGGCTTGAGCGCGCTCAGATGTGACATCACCTGTGCCAGGCTTGGTAATGAACTTCAAATACCCAATTCCTAAAAAGCAGTACACACCTGTGTCAGTCCGGCACAATCTGAGAGGCCACACGTGTTTGCACACACACCCCCACGTGCATGCATAAAAACAAATTCACCCTAGCCCATAATGCAAATCAGACCTGGAATATACAAATAGTCAAGGAAACCACGCCAGTCTGCAATAGGAGATGAGCGCAAGCTGAGGCCCACCGTGACCTCAGAGTCATGCCCTTCATTATGCAGCTCGGCTCCCACTGACTGGGGACCACTCAGTCAGTTAAAAAAAAAAAAAAAAAAGTCACCGACAGTCGTTCTATTGTCCAGGTTCCCCTCTGGAATTCCGAACACGTGAGGCCACATGCCGTCACTATTTTGTTGGGCAGAGGCCGGAACAGTGTGGAACGCTCCACAAAGGGCATCGGCAGGTCTGCCAGGCCTCTCTCCCCAAACCGTCCACCGTCTGACCGCAGGATGCGAATGGAGGCATAGTTTCCGGGAACGCGGATGCCGCTACCCGATTCGATGGTACACGAGCAGCAAATGGTGCTCTGACCGAGCGCCCTCGTCTACCCTCATGCGGACCGCCACGTCCGCTCAGAAACCAAAAGCCGGCGTTGTCCCGGCGGCCGATCTGGTTGAGGAGATGGCCTCCGAGTGTCTGTTACCAAATAAACACAGGAGAGTTTGAGAGATGCCGTGGCCGAGTTCAGCAACCTCCTCTGGGGCAGACAGGCAGCTCTCTATGGCTGCTTTATGCCTGTGAGCAGCCAGCCAGGCCTAGAGCCAATCAACAGAAGCATTCTCGACAGTGGAGAACTAACGGAAGCTCACATCGGGGGACATGAGTGCCCCGCTTCTGTGGACCCACACAGCAGACACCGGAGCTAGGGATGGGGGGGGGTTCTCCGTGCTGGATACAGAGAAAGGCGTCCTAGTTACAGCACGTGCCATCTGCCCACTGTCGCAAACCCCCTAGGTTTTTGTGCCGGACCGCCGGGTGAAAAACTGGACCACAATGAATAACCTCACAGTGCAAGGGAAGGAAATCTGCAGACAATGCAAATTTAATTTGACAAGAAACAAAAACATAGCCTTTCTTGCAGTACCACCTTCCGTGCACTGGGGGCAGTAAAACACAAACCCACAATCAGCTAAAACCCAATCTTCCATATGAAACTGCATTACAGTTCAGCTAACGAAAGCAACCCTGGGTGGGGTGTGCCTAAGCCTTCAGTAGTTACAGAACATTGCACCTTTACTGAAAAGCATAAGAGAGCAGCACACAAGTGACAAAAACAAGTCCAGGAAACCTGCTGGACTAGAACCACACCATTAGTTTCACACGGTGCCGCAGAAGTCCTCTAAATAATTAACAGCTTTAAAATGAGGGGAAAAAAAAAAAAAAAGCAACTGCACACATTGCATACATAAGCTGCCTGACCTGGAGTGTGACAAACGATTCATGCTGGCAAGCCTAAAAAAAGATTGGCATAAACGCTAACAGCCACGACCTCAAAGCCTTATGGGCCGAGGCAGAAGCTGGATTCACTTCCCGAGGACCACCAACAACCCCCACGTCACTGCGGCAGAGACTCAAAGAGCAATTAAACGCATTCCTTCTCCCCGTTAGACACGCCCCATCATCCAGATGCACAGCTCCCCCTGAGAGCAGGGAAGGTGTATATAAATAAAACAGACTGGGAAGATTTCTCCCTCCACGACACTCTAATGGCTAGAGGGGGATGAAAGAAGGTCAGCCATTGGCCAAGGGTGCAGACTGCAGCCAATGAGAATTGCTGAGTGTGCGTGGGTGGACAGCAGTAGCCATGCTCATATTCCTGAACTGCTCCTTGTCCCCCGACCCCTCGATCCTTACCACAATGACAAAGCGAGATTCTTTCAGACAGTAGCCCAACTTTCTGCATTTGAAAATTACAAGACATTATGAGAAAACTCCTCCTGTGTATGAACAGGCCTCAGGTCACTCAAATGTTTCCTCTGACTCACTAAAACATCAAGAAGGGTTGCTAAATTTTCCCATGTATTCAAAAATAGAATCAATGGCGATGGCTATTTGATCATCTCATGGTTTGTTACATAGTATTTTTAATAAAAAAAAAAAAAGTCTACATATAGTATCCATCTTTAAAGACCATACGGTCTATTAGGAATGTTTTTAATCATGTAACAGCTCCCCCAATTAGCACATTGTCATCAAAAGCTTACTGTATCTCATGCAGCAACTCCTTCGCAGGAAGGCAGTACTTAATGGTTTACCACATCCAGTGCTGAGAGAGCGGGTCGGCAGCTTTGGAAAATTAGCGGCACACAAGCACAGGCTTAAGTCACCACTGCAAGAACCTCCACTGAGGGCTTACCTTCGAACCACACAGCAGCCGACTAGATGACAACGTCTCTATCGGTCGTTCAATCGCCACGTCATATCAATAGATGAAGGTCTGTGGAGAACACATGCTAGCAAAAAGGGCTTTTGTTCGAAGGCAGAGGGGGGTATTCAGGCAAAAGCAACATGATTTTATAGTGATGGGACAAATGAGGCTTTGAAACCCATGGTGGGTGGGAGTATTCTGAACCAACCAATCAATGCTGGCACTAAATGAGGCCTCAAAACCCATGGTTGGTAGGAGTACCCTGATAGGTGGTACAGGATACTCCCACCCACCATGGGTTGTGACACCCCATCTGTCCCATGACTATAACTGCATACAAGGACGCTGTATACGCTTCTGCTCAGACGCAGACGAGGTGTGTTCACCTTATCTCATGCTCCAGGCCCATGGCAGGCACTCCTATACCAGGTAAGGTGTTATGGAAGGTGGATGGACGTAATTAATGGTTTCTTCCAGACTGGGCTGGGAGGAAATTCCATGGGGAGCGTTTTTCTCCTTCCAACACGGGAGTGCGGGAAGATTGTGAAATTATGGCAGGTGAGCGTGTGCGAGCACGTGCCGTCATGTGTGAGTTGTGCAAGACAGCATCAAACTTGGCGATACGAGGACTCTATCATCACATAGCAATAAAAGATCATCATTACCTGACGTCGGCACCATAAAAACTGCTGTTTTCCCCGGGCTGTAAATCCAAACGTACTAATGCCACCCTGAGGCATTTGTTCTCTACGGACATGACAAGCTGAGTCCTTTCAGAAGGTCACAGGTACATTCCAGTGATAAAACAAAGCAGGTTTTCATACAGGGTGCGGCTGTTGGGTGCACAAATGGAATTCAAAGCAATCAGTACAGCCCGCATCTCTGTCATGGCAGCACAACTCTGCTACCTTTGGCCACAACAGAGCCACTCTGACCTAGACATTAGTCACGACGCCAGTCACCCTCCTGGTGCTCCAGATGGCTTTCTTGCCAGGATAAGTAAGCTCACCATCCTCTCCCCAAGGTGAATAATTCACTATAAGCTCTTGAGTCACTCTGATCTTACTCCTTACCTGAGAGACTCAAGCACAGACATCTGTAAGATGTTGGGTGAACCGTTTAACTCAAACAGGATGCACCAACTGCTCAAAGACACGAGAAACCAAACGTCTGCCAGTTAATGGACAGGTATGTGGAACCATGGAAGGCCACAAACGTGAGCTTTGTGGGGAGTTAACCGCAGCAGCGCCGACTACAGAGGAAAACCACAACCTCAGCAGATGTATTAGAAAGCTCTGAATAATTCTGAGAAACACCTGACAGAATGAAAACACATTCCATTCAGCATTTTCAGCCTAAATGCTTCCTATTTTCAGATTAATTCCAAATGAGTCCAATTTAAAATATTTACTTGAGCAGTTCTTCTGGTAAGATAAAACAGTGGCACCAGTGACTCATGGCATTTGCACAAAGAAATTACTAAGGAAAGACCAACAGGTAAGGTTCTATAAAGGTGTGCAGATGGAGACAAATTAAAAATTAATGGTGAGGTGAAGGTAGGAGAGGCTAGACAAACAGCCTTGGCAGGGGCAGGTCCACAACACAACCATAACCTTTGCCCAGTTACTGTACAAAAATTAAAATACTTCACAATTCCATAAATTCCAAAAAAGCCACAGGAATTCCAGTGTTTTCTAGTTAATGGCCTGCCTTCCACTGTATGCTGAAGGCAGCAGAGATGTGTTCAAGGGCCTGACAACAATCATTTTTCTGCAGAAAGGTCTTCGATTAAATGAATGAAAAACAGGCTGCATATATGCATCGATAGAAACTTTGGCTTCGTCAGGAAAACGCAAGACTACGAGAAACAGGGCCATCACAAGAGCGAGTGCTTATCGGCCAGCATTGCTCAGTGACACGTATGTGACTGAGGGAGGACATTTAACTTTGATTAATACATGGCTAACATGCCTCAACTTTCAACACACAGTCACTGACTAGTATAATGACCTCACAGGGTCGCAGGGGGCTCATCAGATGCAGACATGATTTACTAGCCAGAGCAACATCCTCATGTCATGATAAGCAGGCACTCGGACTGCGAAGAGGCACGGGGGCATCTAGAGGGGACACCTGGGTGGAAAACTGCAAACAAGCTTCAGAGAAAAAACCCCCCCATGAAAAACGGAGAGAAAAGACTGCAAGTGGTGATTTGGCAGGAAGTAGCAGGATGGCTGAGGGTTAACTACAGCTGAACAGTCATCGGGGAACAAAACACATTCTCACGACATCAACGAAAGGTCCATCCTGAAAGGAAGTACCGCCACTTCAACACGCTGGATTTCCCAGAAGTGGCGGCCTCTCATCTACCCCCGGCCAGTTATCCCCTTCCATCTTTAATTTCCCCACTAATTGTGGCACCCGTGAATGGAAAAACCAGGTGGTTGTAGCGCCTTGGAGAGGAAGTCGGTGTAACCTCGTGGACGACACAGAAGTTCAGAGGTTCAAAAGGGAACCAGGGAAGATGGAAGTCTAGCAAAACGTGACTAAGGTGGCACTGAGGCAAGGCTACCTTGTAGAAAGTGCAAGGTCATAAGCTCGACTCCCAAAAAAGCAACCCAACTACCAGAGCAAAGGATACTGAGATACGACATCACAGCCTGTCACATGACACCGCAAAGGACAATGGATAAACACAACCAAACACCGTCACATGGCTTAACACCATCCAGAGCAGACTACAGTGAAATAAGTGACCACAGGGGCCAACTTAACACACAGAAAAACAATCAAGTGACACCTTGTTCTTTTACCCAGCCTTTCAACACAAAGGCTACGTGATGTTCTTTACAAGCGTCATTCCTGTCTTCCATGGCCCTAACTGGTCCACCAGCAAGCCCCAACCCCTGCTCCGCCCGCTCCACCCCCAGGGACCAAGTCAGGAAGCATAATGTTTGTTCCAAAGCAGATTCCATAAATACCAGAAAGCAACTTTAGGGAGGAAACCCAGCTGGAACTATTCAGACTACTGCAGGGCAGTACGCCACGCAACGCCCTCGGCAAATAGGCTGCCTCGCAACATGTAAAGGGACACCTAGCTACACCCAGTCAGCAGCCGCCTGAATGTCACTCACTGAGCCCACATACAGGAAGACCATTTTACAAGACCGTGATGATTTTTTTTTTCTTCCACGTCAACAGTAGCTCACTTTTTACTTAAAATAGTCAGACCGGAGAAAATTCTTCTTTAGGTAATTTCTGCAAGGGCTTTAAAAATGCAGAGTTATCATCATGATCTGAAAGTGGGGGGGTCAACCTTTTCAGCTGTCATTTTACGCATTTAAATCTTCCAAACAAGTGAAAAGGAGCCAGCCTACCGGTAAGCCCCCCCGTTTCAGGGGTGAGCAACACACAGATACCCATTCCCTTGCCAGGACTTCCCAGCTAAGGCTGATTGCTTCCTGCACGGCAGCTCTGGTATGTCCAAACCCACGCTAATGGCACCCGTGTATCCAATGCCTTCCCTCCCCCCAGACTGTAGAGGAAGTTGTGGAATTAAGCGGTCATTTCCAACACAATACAAGAGGAAACTACACAGTGCCAGCACTGAGGAGTAGGAACGGTGTGGGCCATGGATATTCAGTTCTGACAAACAATCAGAGCTTTCACAGGCTTATGGGTGATGATTGTCCCATCACAAAAGAAAAAAAAAAAAAAAAAATGTGGCTCCATTTATAGCTGGACCTACAAAGTTCCCCTCAGAATTCTATTTCAGGAAGATTACCTTACAGTAATAACTCTACCACCTTCTGTATAAATGTCAATTCTGCACCCGGTACTTCACGGAAATGTCCTAGGAAAAGTATATAAAAGCGGCTCTCCTGTTTCTGTAATTAAACCATGGAATTAGTTTTCAGGAATTCCGTAAAACAAGGGGGTGTCTGTGTGCGCGCGGTGTGTTTCGGGAAAATCGGCTTCTATGTGAGGGTGGGATACGCCTAGTCCAGCCTGTTTGGACAAGCCATGAACACCTGATCGCACGCAGACGGGGGGGGGGGCCGCTTTAAGCTGAGCTGGAGCGATCATGGGATCCATTAGGAACTGTCAGAACCACTCGTGTGGTATGGCAGCCAGACTTGAAGCCAATCACCTTCCATTCGAGGGGCTCCGAGGTGGATAAGGCGAAAGGAAAAAGGCTGATTAAGCTGGATCAAGGAGGAGTGGAGTTCATCGAGCACAATGTTGTGGGAGGTTTCCGGAGCACGGGATTATGGGAGTATGAAGACACACAGAGAATTCACGTCACTCCCCCACACAAGGAGGCCCAGTCAAACACTCACACTGGCACAAAAAGAGAAACTTCGGAAATGCTTGTCATTTTTTTGCCATGGGAGAAAAGAAATAAAAGAGGATTCAGTTTACATGTCAGTAATCTTGAAATAAATACCGGAAAAATCTAACTGGTGAAAAACTGAAATACGTAATAAATGAACTGGAGGCCTTCCCCCCCACCACCCCACGTTTATGTATGGAGAGTGACAGTCAACACGCTTTCATTGGAGAGAAGCTTACTGAGCTGCAGAATTTCAAAGCTCAAAGTTCAGAAATGTTGAGGTTTCAATAAGATTCCCAGCCAAACTAATCAGGATCAGTTTGGTACCAAATGCCAAAAGCCTGGGAGGACGAAATAACAGAGTGAGGTCCAAGTGTAACAAGCATGACGCGGGTGTAAGGTATAGAAAGGAGTGGTACTGTATATGTTTCCACGTGTGGGTGTGTGAGTCCATGCGAGAACGTGCACACGGACAGCTGAGATTTAAATCACTGGACAAAGGATGAGTTACAGTCTGACCGCATACCACCCCAGAGACTGGGGGGTAGCAGATATCGAGCCCATTGCAAGCCATCCATTTAGAGGCCAAGGTGCGTACTGGCTGAACAACCTCATATACCGAGTCGGTCCAGCCCCTGGGTCAGCATCCAGACCTATGGAGGGCTGCCATTCCTGGACGTAAAGGTGCCACGGCACATGACGCAAGCTAAGAAGAGGCAGCCTGGTAGGCCTCATCGGAGTCAAACTAAACAAAACAAAATCGGAAAGCAAAACAACACAAAGACGAAGCAGCCGGGGCCAATCAGGGCCGCCGAACGCAGCGCTTCTTGACAGGCGGCATGGTCAGCATTTGGCACGAGCGGGGCTCATTTCATGAACCGGAACGCCGATTTCAACAATGGCACGAAGAACGCTGCGGGCTACTGCCGGACGACGCGAGCGATGGGAGGGATCGGGATGTAGCCGCAAATTCTGGCAAAGTATGAAGAGAGAGAAAACAGGATAATTAATGATATTACCCCCAGCAGGAGGGCAATTCACACAAGCGCGCTCGGGCAGGGAAATGACCCTCATTCTGGCTGGGGACTTTCCATTCTGCTGGCTGTTTTACATATATATGCATATTAAATATTCAGTTTGAGAAAATTGCTCCCAGACCATGGGGAAATGATACCAAGACAGCGGAAAATGCCAGAGCCCACTGCCAGCGAGAGGGCGAGATGGGAGAGAGAGAGAGAGAGAGAGAAATAAAAGAATACACAGGGGGTGCGCCAGTCTTAACAAAAAAAGGGGGGGGGGGGTGCACATGACGAATGACCAGATCCAGAAAGCGATGTTACCCAACGCCAAGGACAGAAGATGTGGGAAAACAAATGGGCTAATGTCTCGCAGATGACTGCCAACGCGCAGAAACAAGTAAACAATGGGGGTTAGTGTGATCGTGCGGACAAACCCAAAACACCGCCTTGTCCAAGCACACAGAGAAGCCGCCCTCTTTTACAACGCTGTCCCTTATGCCCAGAGCACAGAGCCAGGAATGGAGCGGGGCAGCACGCAACGTTCAAAGAAAGGTGACAGAGGACCCGGAGACTCCAAGCGGCGCTGGCCTCTAAGCAAGCGGTGCAGCGACTACGGAGAACCATTGCGACACACCGAGTGATCTTGCAGTGGGGCTATGCATTAAACTGTAGCCGGTAATACTTGTGCTACACAAAAACACATTTACTATAAGACCCTTTAGGTTCATTTCCATATGCTGCCAGTTCTTCGTCTGACTTATGGAACACACGAGCGATAAAACTTTTAGTGTTATACAACATTAACATCCATTTCAATTCTGGTTCAGATGCACACATGCAGTGAAATTCTCTGGCCACTCTTCTGAATTAAGCCTCACACACCACACAGAAGATGTCTTCCATTTCCACGTGTGGCTTCCTGATCCAGTATCTCTCAGACAGACCCACGGTACCTCTTTCAATGACAAGAATATTGCTTCAGCTTTTAAATGCAGACTCAAAGTTGATTTCGTTATCTAGTGCCTCTGATCTTACTAGCTGTTGGCACACAACCAGGCACTGCAGATGGCGAGGAAAAGTTAATTTGGTGTGTGAAGGGACGGGGTGTTTGCAGTCGCATCCTCCACTGAGTGCAAATGGTCTACCAGTAACATGATAAACTACAAGTAACATGCGTCATATTTGGATACAGGTAACACTACAGTTGTTATAGGCAAGAAAACAAGACACAGACAGATTCATGAACGTTTTTCTCAAGAGTGACTGTTTTAATGTTAGCACACAGGGAATTCCCGTTAGTAAATGTGACAAAATCATCACACTGCAAAGCCCCACGGGAGCCTGCTTTTCAGGCCGTAACTTTCAGGCAGAGCCGTGTCAGAAAGCTCCACTACAGACTTCGCCGCCATCTACTATATGCCACATTCTGTCATAGTTTTGCTGCCAATCTCCAGTGACACTCATGACATCCTCGATTCCAGCGGAGACAGGTCGCCTTGGAGACATTTTCGCCTTGCATCTCGGTTCCTTCGTCTTGCACTTCCCCATACACCATCCTTCCTGCAGCATCCGGTAACAGCGATGATCCCCTTTCGCGGGGGGAATCCGTCTAAAGACGTTAACATGTCAGTTTGTGCATATTTGCCCATGCGAAGGCATCTGTGATGTGGGCGCCCACGTGTGCCTCCATCTGGCACACAGCTGTACAGACGGTGTCCCACATGCAAGCAGGAAGAGGGTGGGATGGGAAATTATAAAATACACCAGAGTTACAGCTCATCTGTATCTCTCACACACACAAACTCACCGGGATTTGCATGAACACAGCAAACCTGGCAATCAACATGAAACTGGGGAGGGTGACACTTTAACAAAGCCCAGACTTAACACAAAGAATCAAACACTGGGATAAACAGTGCTTCATACTCAGAAGTATCCAGTCTGGGCCTCCTCACTAGAGAGGACATTGGATGGATGGATGGATGGATGGATGGATGGATGGATGGATGGATGGATGGATGGATGGATGGATGGATGGATGGATGGAGACATGCAATCAAATCAAACCATATACCTGTACCCATGTCCCACGAGGACCAGCGGATCTGAGCCCTGCAAAGTTGGCCTGAGAGGAATCCCAAAGTAGCCCCCTCAGCAACCCCACACTCTAAGCAGAATCATGGCCTTCAGACGCCCGAAATTACATTACATTACAGATATCCTTAATGACATCCCAAGAGACAGAACCCCACCCCAGGCCTCTCAGCTAATTAAATGAAACCGCCCACATATCCGTTTAGGTTTTACTGCATAGAAAATGCAAATCCAATGGCATGGGGATGCCCGCCTCAGGCCTCCTCTTTCACATGGAGGCAGGCCTCCACGCTGCAGCCAATGCAGCGGTCCCTTCGTCACGCAGCCCACAGCAGAGCTAATCAACTGATACCACCTCTGATACCACTGGGGACAAGCAGATCCCCACCCACCCCACAAGGGTTGCCGTCGCCAGGCTGACATCGCAATATGCACTGTTTACATGTCTGTAGCAGAGCGTGACATCACTGTCCCAAACCACCCTTCCTGAAACTGCTTGCACAGTGACCTCCAGCCTATGAGAGAGATGGAGCGGGCCTTTCCTGTCTGCCTGGTCTTGAAAAATGCAGAAGTGGCAGAGGAACAGATGGAGAAAGGAGGAGAGAAAAGCGTTTGGCTCATAGGCCTCACACACGCTCGTGACCAAACACCCCACATGCATTCCTCAGCCTCAAGAAGGAATGTCTGCATGCTGAGGCCTGCCAAACAAAATTGGACTTTGTGGTTTAACAAAAAAAAAAAATCTTTAGGGTCTATAAATAGAGGACCCACATGCCCCAGCCCCGTCCCCCATTCTTACCCAGAGACAGCTCCTGGAGGCTACTCCACATTGAGAAATTGAAGAGCTCTCCAGCAAGAGCAACTTTGTGGGCAAGACAACCCTAAATTTGCCACTGAGCCTCTATGACCCACAGGAGGGGAGTCACACTGCAGAAGGCAGGCGAACAGGATCGGTCCATCTGAGATCTAATCAGGCTCAGTGTTACTGTGGATACATTGGCCCACACTGGGGGGGAGGGAAAAAAAACAAAAAAAAAAAAAAAAAAATCAGCAAAACAGCTCCCCAAGCAACCACAAGATATGAGGTGCGTGTTATACATTGTAACAAAGCCTGCCACTCCTCCATCCATGGGTTCATGCAATTTACTTATTAGGAAGGTAAAGTAAGTAAGCCAGACGCAATCATACACGAGTCCAGAATGCTACATAATGGAAATACTAGTCACACTGACAGGCCACCATCTGTAGATGCAAAGAAGGGAGACCCCACTCTCTCCAGCACAACTGTACTGTTCGGTTTACCCAGGTGAACGGGCCACACGACTCACAATAGGCTTGGACCATCCAGCATTTCCTTAAAGCTGTGCTGCATCAGGTCACATTTAGTGATATCCTCTTCACGCCTTGGAGAATCTCTCACCACTCATAGTAATGGGATGCTGGGGGGGGTGAGGTCAAAGCAGACCAGGAGCTAATAGAGTACACTGCACACACATCCTGCTCCAGGTAATGCAGTCTTTGCACCAACCGTACGAGGAGGAGCCGCCTCTGGAACCAAGCAGCGAGTCAAATGCTGTGTTTTTACAGGAGGTCATTACCAGTCTGCCCTCGGCCAATTTTCTTTTCATGCGGTCAGCAGTCCCAAGAACTGAGTGGCATGACAACAGCCCCATTCCGCACACATGAATAACACTGCCCTGCCATCGATCCTCAGACTCATCCTCCCCATCCTTCCAAATGTACATGTTCTTCCGCCAGACCCCTGATGACCATGGGGGTGAGCCGCGGAAGTCATTCTTCACAAAATGGTTTTCACCCCAAGCTCTGGACATCACCACCCAGGCTGGCAGCACCAGACTGTGCCTTCCATTACAGGCATCTGACACTAGGGGGACCAAGACAGGGACGGGCAAATAACATAGGGCCCAGCTGAAGAGATCACAAATTCTAACAGCTGGGTGTGTACTCCTCCAAAACGCGCCCCCCACCAATTCACAGGGCCCAGAAAGTTACAACACACGCAAGCAGATTTGTGACAACTTGCCCCGAGGCTGCCAACGCAAAGGTGAAGGCGGTGAACAAGGAAGAGTGGCGTCCAAATTCCCGACAGCAACCTTCATCTGCGTTGGTTCTCGCAGAGAACAAAAGCAGGACATTCGTGGAATGCGGAAGGTGTGGGCGGTATTGTCTCAGCCACTCTTCACTTATTTACAAAATCAAAGTGTCAGCTGACAATGGCCCCTCCATTGAGAATTAGAACAAAAAACCTAAAACTTTACTCCTTGGGTTTAATCTGTAGGCACAAGGCTCAGTTACAAGAAATTAGCTGAATTGCACACTCCTTGCACAGCATCATCTAAAAAAAAAAAAAGCAATATAAATGTGTGTGCAAACTGATAAAATAAGAAGTGTATTCATCTTCTTGGGAACAGCAAGAAAATCAGAGTGAGAGAATTACAAGCTCACATATGGATCCTCATAATCGCTGTCTCTGACCCAGGAAAGAGCGGAAGACGCTGGGCCACCGTGCGCCAATTCCTCTGTCCGAACACCAAATGTATGACAGAGTCTCATATTCTCACTGCAGTGAGAGGGGCCAGCCCCACATCCTACACCATCCAGGACCCCTGCCCATATCATCTGATCGCCGGCTTCGTTCGACCGGCAGCCCTTTGACACACCACGGCTCAGGGTTTCTGAGATGCTTACACTACAGTATGGGATGTATTGAAAGGCAGTCATGATAAGGGGCTTGGAGAAAACCATGCGTAATGCTCTGAGTACCCAAAGTTAATGGCTGCGGCACAACAGAAGCAGCATTTAGTCTCAGTCTGGTTCAACTGCACTTATTAATGACAGCTTAGAGTCTGCTGATGGGGTGGCTTCATACGTACCCCCCCCCCCTTTGCCATTTAAAATGCCATGCACCCTTGCACAGGCACAGCGGTGCATCAAAACACCAGACGGACAGGGTCCGGGGCAGTCAGGTGCCAGAATGCATTCTCGGTCGAGTTTTCATGGGGGTTTAGCTCTGACCCCCACCCCTCCCGCTACACAGCTACCATAATCCATGCTCTGCTGTTTGTCAGCAATACCCCACATTTTAGGCCTTTGTTTAAGCGTCACCAGAGCCGGGGGGGGGGGGGGGGGGGGGCCCCCCCCCCCCCCCCCACCCCAAGAGGGCCCTCCCCGGGGGGGGGCACGGGACGCGGCGGGG
>JAACJT020001738.1:0-14034 GCA_009936485.2 Gymnarchus niloticus | reverse complement strand
CAGATGAGACGTCAGTGTGTGTGAGTACTGTACTAGACAGGCAGTACTGTACGATCTACAGATGAGACGTCCGTGTGTGTGAGTACTGTACTAGACAGGCAGTACTGTAAGATCTACAGATGAGACGTCAGTGTGTGTGAGTACTGTACTAGACAGGCAGTACTGTACGATCTACAGACGAGACGTCAGTGTGTGTGAGTACTGTACTAAGCAGGCAGTACTGTACGATCTACAGATGAGACGCCAGTGTGTGTGAGTACTGTACTAGACAGGCAGTACTGTACGATCTACAGACAGGACGTCAGTGAGAGTACAGTATTAGACAGGTAGTACTGTACGATCTACAGACGAGATGTCAGTAAGTGCGAGTTCTGTACTAGACAGGTAGTACTGTACGATCTACAGACGAGACGTCAGTGTGTGTGAGTACTGTACTAGACGGGTAGTACTGTATGATCTACAGACAAGACATCAGTAAGTGTGAGTACTGTACTAGACAGGCAGTACTGTACGATCTACAGACAGGACGTCAGTGAGAGTACAGTATTAGACAGGTAGTACTGTACGATCTACAGACAGGACGTCAGTAAGTGAGAGTACTGTACTAGACAGGCAGTACTCTATGATGTACAGACATCAGTACATCGTACCACAAACAGAACCCCTTTTTAAGGCGTTTTGCATCTTGGGGCTACGTGTAATCCATGCATCTTCCAACCTCTTAGTAAGTATAAAGACTATGGGTAATCATTTTCTTAGCTTGTGACTTCAGCATCAGCAGGACGCCATGGTCTGCCAAGTCCCCAGCATCACCCATAAGTCAACATTTTTATTTTTGCATGACATCAGAGTTTAAACAATCCACAACACTGGCGTTCACATTCTAGTCCTTTCCGAGATTTCTGCCAGTCAGACGGAAGTCTCATTACATCAGCAGAGCCACATGAAATGTCTCAGTTCACCCCACACCACTGCCCTCCTCGGGGTGGAGTCCTACATCGTGCTTGTTAACCCCCAGGCCTTCCACGGCTGATTGATGCACATCTGGTGGCGTTTATGGGATGCCCTTAGAGGTCCTGAGAGTGTCCCAACTCCGTCTTGTGTCCACCAGCTCCATGACAGCCGGGCCAGTGGCCATGTCTGCTATTTCTGAAGCTTTTAAACATAGTCTATCCACAGCTAACTCTCCAATAAAATATAAAATGTTCTAAATCAAGCAAATCATAACAAACGTCATGTCTGAGCAATGCCCCCGAGTCCACGTTTTACATTCTGTGGCCTCTCTCTGGTGGTATAATTTAAAAGTTGTAATATTTTCATGAAGGAGGCTTGATGAGTGCTGAGTACCCCTCCCCTTCTTGTTCTGTTATTATCTGTAAGTGGCCTATCTGAAGCCGTGTGTGCAGGAAGCTGTGGGCACAGCGAACAATCTGAAGGCAAACAGCTATTTTCTCCGTATGGCTATACTGAGTCGGTCAGCCGGAAGTGGGGGTGGGGAACCATAGGCAAAGTGATTTGAGCACTTGGTTTTTGAACTGTTAGGAAACATAGAGAAATGATAGCATAAATAACAGCAGTGCTTCAGGTGTCTTCTCTAGGTGCTGGCAGTTATCTGGGCTCCACTGAAGTCCCTGACCTTTGACCCCTGTGTTCCTCTATCTGCAGTCCCACCCACTGTCTCTCTGCAACACCAGTGAGGATGAACGCCAGGAGAGCATCTTCATCAGCATTGTCAAGCTGGAGAATCCAGAGCGTCGGGTGCCCCAGTGCCTGCCTCTGCTGGAGAAGGTGAGTTACCCCCCCTCTACCCCCTCACGTCGAGCACTTACAAATGCTCTCGTAGAAGGTTGTTTCTCTCTGCATTTTAAACAAGGATGGAGGATTTTTATTGTTGTTGTGCAGGTGTGGTTATGGTAGCAGCCCGTGTAGACGCACACATAGAAAGAAATGTAAGAAAGAACAGGAATACAAATGCAACAGTTACACAAAATTCAGTGTTTACATTCAAGTTAGGCAGGAAAGGGCTGAGCATGACTGTTGCATTATGATGATCCAACAAGAAAGTACTGGACAAAACATGTAATACTGGGCAATAAAGCACTGGAAAAAATGAGTTATAATGGACAAAATGAGTAATACCGAACAACAAAATACTGGACCAAATAAATAATAGTGGAGAACATATTACTAGACAAAACAAATAATAGAGAGTAAAGTACTGGATAAAACGAGTAATACTGGACGACAAAGTAATGGACAAGACGAGTCATAATGGACGGCAAAGTAATGGACAAAAGGAGTCATAATGGACGGCAAAGTACTGGACAAGATGAGTCATAATGGACGGCAAAGTACTGGATAAAACGAGTAATACTGGACGACAAAGTAATGGACAAGACGAGTCATAATGGACGACAAAGTAATGGACAAGACGAGTCATAATGGACGACAAAGTACTGGATAAAACGAGTAATACTGGACGGCAAAGTAATGGACAAGACGAGTCATAATGGACGACAAAGTTATGGACAAGACAAGTCATAATGGACGGCAAAGTACTGGATAAAACGAGTAATACTGGACGGCAAAGTAATGGACAAGACGAGTCATAATGGACGACAAAGTAATGGATAAAATGAGTAATACTGGACGACAAAGTAATGGATAAAACGAGTAATACTGGACGACAAAGTAATGGACAAGACGAGTCATAATGGACGGCAAAGTACTGGATAAAACGAGTAATACTGGACGACAAAGTAATGGACAAGACGAGTCATAATGGACGACAAAGTAATGGACAAGACAAGTCATAATGGACGGCAAAGTAATGGACAAAACGAGTCATAATGGACGGCAAAGTACTGGATAAAACGAGTAATACTGGACAGCAAAGTACTGGATAAAACGAGTCATAATGGACGGCAAAGTACTGGATAAAACGAGTCATGATGGACGGCAAAGTAATGGACAAAACGAGTCATAATGGACGGCAAAGTACTGGATAAAACGAGTAATACTGGACGGCAAAGTACTGGATAAAACGAGTAATACTGGACGACAAAGTAATGGACAAGACGAGTCATAATGGACGACAAAGTACTGGATAAAACGAGTAATACTGGACGACAAAGTAATGGACAAGACGAGTCATAATGGACGACAAAGTAATGGACAAGACGAGTCATAATGGACGACAAAGTAATGGATAAAACGAGTAATAATGGACGACAAAGTAATGGACAAGACGAGTCATAATGGACGACAAAGTAATGGATAAAACGAGTCATAATGGACGACAAAGTAATGGATAAAACGAGTAATACTGGACGACAAAGTAATGGACAAGACGAGTCATAATGGACGACAAAGTAATGGACAAGACGAGTCATAATGGACGACAAAGTAATGGATAAAACGAGTAATACTGGACGACAAAGTAATGGATAAAACGAGTAATACTGGATGACAAAGTACTGGACAAGACGAGTCATAATGGACAACAAAGTACTGACTGAGGATGAAGTAGAAGAGTACAGATATTACAATCTGAAATGTTCCCTTTACTATACACCAGGAACGCTGCAGGTTAGTTAATCTTTTGGTTGTGTGTGTGCGGGTGTACCAATGCATGTACTGAATTAACACAATGGTAATACGATGGCTACCACAAAGCCTTGTGCTTATACATGCAACACGATCTGCATGAATAGCGCTGGACGACTGTGTGCCAGCCCTCTTTGGGGTGCCTGGCCTGGAGCTACGGTTTTCTGCAGCAGTTCAAGTGGACTCCCGCATGGACGGCAAAACAACTGGGGGTCCAGGAATCGAAGCCCCCCCACAACATGCACATGCACAGTTGGAGCCAAGCTGCCCTGCGACTTTACAGACAGTCTTTCATGGTGTGGAGTGGGGGTTAGGGGGACAGGATGCTGGCAGGGTTTGAATGCAATGGTAGAGGTGTTTGATACAGTGGATCATCCCACTGGGTCAGCAATGGGGCTGGAATGCAGGAGAGGGCTTCCTGGCGTGGGGGTGTGAGAATCGCCAGCCCAGCTGTCCCGACAGTTGCTTCTCTCTGCCCCCCATCCCCTCCCCAGCAGCCACCATATTGAACTGTCAGGAACAAAAGGTCATGAGGAAGGTTGTGTGATAGGCTACGATGAGGTCTGTTTTATCAGCCTTGGGAGGGGCTTTTTAACCAGCTAACTGACAGTGTTTTAGCTGTGTGAAGTGTGTCATATTTGGCAGTTTTGCATTGGCATGAATACAGATTTGAACAGGTAGTGTACATATATAACGAGCTGGGATGTGTGTGTGTGTGTGTGTGTGTTAGGTTATTATGACTGACTCTTTGGTGCTTTTATTAGTTTATTCAATGACAGCATCTTTCCCCGATATGGATTTCGGAACCTCCGATCTCTAATGCTTATCATATAAATGGGTGGTTTAATAAGTTTTGGGGATAACTAGAATCACTATGGAAATTTCTAGAACAAGCCAGTGTCCAAATGCCATTTAGAATCACGATGGTCATGCATCGCGTAAAGATACAGGAAAGTTGGCCCGGACAGTCAGGCTCCTTGCTCTATGATGGAGACGGGACCCACAGTGGCCGGGTGATACGTTATGGCTGTTCGTCTTACCTACTCCTTAAAGACGGGCTGTAATGATGTTGACGCTACGGCTGTGGCAGCCTTGCCAAATGACCACATTGGGCATCCGTAGCATGTCGTATGCGGAGCCACCAGCTTTGGATCAGATTTGCATATTACACATACAATTCTTTTAATATGTAGTATGTGCCAGTTGGACGTATCTGTTTATACATGTAATACAGTATTTGCATGAACTATATTTATGATCTAAGGGCAGTCAGCCAGCCAGCCAATAAAAGGCCTCCATTCTAATTGTTATTTTGAATGTACAGCTTAGGGCGAAATTCCCAGTGCGATTCCTGGCTTATGTGCTAGCCGAAATTCTGCTCTTCTTCACTTTTCGCTGACACTCTCATGAGCTGTCATTTCACAGTCTGTCTTTCATTAGCCGGAATTCAACTGTCACCCAATACAGATGAATCCAGTTTTACCTGCTTCCATTTGCTGTGCTAATTATTAGACATAATTGGAATGAATCTGTATTTTGGCAAAACAGCCTGGCTGGAAGCATATAAAAGTGAGAGAAATACACATTTGTCGTGTGGATTTAAAGTGGCTGTTGCTGGTGCCCTACAATTTGCCGTCCCCAAGTAAAGTACGAACGCTGGTGCCTCTCTGATCTTCAGCCGGTTTGTTTATGTAGCTTTGTTCATCTGAGCTGGTTGGTTTCTTTTTATTTTTTCAACTATTTCCAAAACAGACCCACATCTGTTCAGCAACTGTCCACTCTCCTATAATTGAAAGTGTCCTTTCCCGGTAGATCCCATGTAATGTAGACCAGCACATAACCAAGACCTCTCCCCCCTCCCAGTTATCTGGGATCTGCTGCCTCTTGTAAATTCATGGCCCTGCCCCCTCTATCTCCAAGTCTGCCATTCATGTATTCAGTAGCAGAAGGGAGAAAACCACACTCTCTGACCCTCGACCCAAAGGGGACACTTTACAGATGGGCCAGATTGACTTGGGTGACTCGGTTGTCCCCTTATTTTTATAGGAATGTCACTTAGCATTTTTACTTCCTCAGATCTTGTACTCTTTATTGCTGCAGTACTGAGCTGGCTAGAGATATGATCATGCTACATACACATAACTGATATATACAGATTGGTCCAATTTCCATAACCGCTTATCCTGTACAGGGTTGCGGTGGATTTGGAGCCTATCCCAGGCAGCACAGGGCACGAAACAGGGCAACACCCTGGAGGGGATGCCAGGCCATTACAGGGCACCCACTTACACACAATGGCACGCCATGGGCAGTTTAGAGATGCCAGTGATGCCCATTTGAATGCCATTGATTGCTGTGATCGGCCGGCCCACCTGAAGGCTGCGGAGGACCTCAGCTTGTCACTGTTGAGGCCTGCCCAGCGCTTGCATGCTGCCATCTCCACATTTGCATTTGAAAGCTCCCCTCAGCATGCAAATAACAGCACTGGCATTTATGCTGTGGCCCTGTGGTTGTGATGCATCGGTCAGGCTGGGCAGAGGCCTGCTCTTCCGGGGGCGCATTGCACAATGTGGGGAATGCACATTAAAATGCGCCCACACACAAACCCCTAATAGTGCCCTCGCCATCTCTCTGAGTTAACCCCCCTTCCGGGGTTGCTGGGCCCTCCTTGCCCCCACCCCCCAATCTGATTCTGCCCTGAGCAACTGGGCTTAAAGCGTGTTTTTTCCATTTCCTCTCATGTTTGGATTTTTTGGTTTTTTGGTGCTCGTTCAAATCATCTTCCTCCGTCCCTTCTCAGCTGCTTTCAGACATTATGCCTGGCTGTAATGCCAATGTATCTATTCTGTCACTGGTGACTGGTGCCTTTTCCACGGTTGATTCTTGAGGACCTTTTTCTTCAGATGGAGGTCCATTCTGCTTTTCAAAGGCTCCACTCTGGCTGACTTGGATACACGATGCCCGAAACATTCGGTCGCTTGTCCAGCCCACTTTTGCTTTAATAGAGCTGAAGAGCCAAAGCTATTCACTTAATTCTTTCATTAACTTAGTAGTCCCTTTATTTTCATGTCTGGACCCAATTTTATTGCTGCCCGCCTTTGCCAGGTGTTGCATCTCAGTGGGACTAACCTGGGTGAATAAAGGTTTATTATTATTAATATTAACAATGAAGAATCAGCATATCATATGAGCCTGGAGTACTGGCACTGTGATTGGGCCATTTTCTGTGGTACTGTACGGTGTGCGGCTAGGCACATTCAGAGACACCGCATGTACGTGTATGTAAGCCCGGCCTGTGCTATTTAAAGGGCCGCTTTCCTGAAAGACTCTCGCTGCTGCTGTTTGCTTACGGGTGCAGTTCAGATCGGCTATGCATCTCAGAGGAGAAGCGCACCGTCCAACTGATCTCGGCATCATCTGGCAGAGGACTGTACCACGGCACACAGAAGGAAGGTGTTTAAGTGCCGGCCTCCGCACCGCCTCACCAGCGGAAGGCTCACTTTCTCGGCCCTGCTGTCGAACCGTGGCAGAGGCTCAGGAGGAGTAACCCAAGCCACAGGAAATGTTCGAAATGAAGGGGAATCCGCTGAAAAGTGAATAAATCAGCCCCCTGTAGACGCCGCCTCCGAATGCTTGGGCTGCAGTCGGGAGATTCCGCTCCTGTTTGCTGGGGGGGGTTGCTGCTGGAAAGGCAGGCTTTGGCTGTTTTTCCTCAGTAGCAAGTCAAATGTCTATTATAACTCATGGGAGACATATCAATTTTGGCGTGCAGGACAACATCTGGAAAACTGAATTTTGCACTGAGGGTAAATTTAAAAAGCAGGTACTAGATGGATGTTTCCAAATAATCTTTGTATTCCTTAGTATACAAACGCTAGCGTAGCCTTGCCACAGTTTACGTGAAGTTCTTGTGACATTTGTTTAGAGTGGGGATTCCTGTGTCCTGGTCATGCACAGCTGGTACCGAAATTGGATAAATGGTGGGCACCAGTGTTTACCTGGTGATGTGTGCTGGAGGGTATGGGTGTAACACAAATCAGGGGAACCCTGGAGTCTGGTGACCAGAGCCTCTCAGCTGTCTTACTGCAGGGCGACCCTGGAGGACCATACAGCTGGCACCTGGGACTCCCACATGTCTGCGAGGCTTAGGAAACCAGTTTTTTCCCTCTACGTGCCCTGAAAATTATTTTAAAGCCTTCAAAGAGTGTTTAAAATTTCCAGCCAGCTGGATCTTGCCTACTAGACAAGGAAGCCTACCCACTGCCTGTTCATGACCCATCAAGCACACGCATGGGTGCTTGCCTGAGGCCTCCTGTTTCCCGCCGCAGACCGTGCCAAGTGGCGATTTCGTGCCTTGGTCTCGGAGGTACAGCCATGCATTTCATTGAGGGCTTGAGCTGCCAATGGCCATCACCCCCACCCCTCCACCTGTAATGCAGACATTCGTCCTTAATGTGGTGTGATGCTCCCTGGAAGCCTGTCCGTTTCAGGTCATTGTTTGGCCCTAGCCGTGCTTCAGTCGACCCCCGGCCCTTCTATCTGTTTGACTTTTGAATCCATTTCGGGTGGTTGCTGGGGAGAAGTTGCAGATATATTTTTAAAAAGGGGGTAAGCTGAGTCGCCATAGGACACTCAGTGTCCGAGTCCACAATTGCTAGAGAACCTTTGGATGATTCGTGAGTTCAGGCAAATCACAACAACAGCCAATCGTATCTGTGGTCCACAAGAAGTCTTTGTAAAGTCGGGAAACACAGGGTTGTCTCTGGAGACGGGCACAGTAAACAGCCTGGAGCCAGTGGCTCCCTGGGCCCCAGACCCATCCCGGAGCACGATGGATGTGCGGCTGTCACTCATCAGCCCACCGTGACCCCGCAGCGTGGGGTGACCCTGCTCAAGGCCGCCAGCTCAGCCCTTGGCACCGTGCCCCTCGGACACACGTGCCTTTACTGCACTCTGAGCCTCGGTGAAAACAATCTGTCCTGTGCTTTTAGTCTGGGTGACAGAAGTCCAGTGTCCTGCCAGTTGTTGTTCTCCTCTCATAGGGCAGGGGCAGGAGCGGAATCTCCCGACTGCTTCACCCTCTCCTGGGAAACGTGTTTTTTAAAGAACCGGATACATACACATTAACTGACATATAAACTTTTTACGGTATACATGCATACGTAAACATTTGTTCCAATGACTACATTGCCTCAACTCCAATTACATAGGCTCTAAGTCAGCCTGACTGATGAAGTTTTCACGCTTGGGTCAGGTGTTTGTATGAGAATGTCTGTATGTGTGTGTGGGTGTTACCATATGGGGGTTCGCGTGCCGGACGTGTAGCGTTCTCCTGCAGGCAGCCTGAGTAGTGCCTTCCCGTTCCTGTGCTTCTGCGTCTTGTGATTAAGGGTCTGATTGAGATATTATTCGGGGGAACAGCCGTTTGATAAACGAAAACAATGGGTGCCTCTGTGCACCACAAGGCACCGTGCCGGCCCCTGGCAAAACAGTATTTAAACAATGTGGGACAGGCAGCCTGAAGGCTCAACACAGACGTGGAGGGAGGCATGACCTTTGCCCTCCCCTTTTGTTACCGTTTGCTCTGCGGGCAACGTTCCTGTGGTCCTGTATTTGCACCCCCCCCCCCCCAAATGTCCAGTTCCATGTGGTTTTTGGCAATGCATTCAGCAGCACTGAGAAGAGTCTGTAGAGCTTGTGGACCAATCCCATGAAGGACGCAGCTGTGAGTTTGGGTTCATCGCCTTGGACTAATGTAGGGACTGATCAGCATGATTTAAAGAGCCGTAGGGGCCAGTGGCCCCAAAGCACCCAGCACTTTAACTTCTCTGGTGTTTACGACCTCAGCCCCCCGGGTAAATATTTAGGGACTGTTACAGAGCACCAGAAGAACGCAGGCTGTTTACATGGTGACCGAGCGGCAATGTGGGCAATAACAGGGAGGCAGACAGATGCAAAGCAGAGTTCATTGTGGGAGTAAGCCTCCACTTCAGACGCAACTCCGGTCGCTGTTTCATTGCAGCTGGACCCACAGGCAGGTGCCTGCTCACTTTTGTTTTCTGTCGCCCTGCAGATTAGGAATGTGTGCCTGTGCCTACAAGGTCGAGGGACGGAATCCCGTGTAATCCGGCGTGATCGTAGCACTGCTCTGCTGGTGACCAGCTTCTCCAGAGATGCTGGCTGAGTCTACTCTCTGACCCCAAGGTTTCCACACTTGTCACTTGGGACAAAAAGCCAGTGTTTTTTTCAGTATGATCAACTTTGTATTTATATATGTGAGCACATACATGTCTCCAGCAGTACGGTTCACATCGAGGCACCTGTGGTAAACAATATGGGAATCGTGTAATCCAACATAAACAAAAGCAACTGATCATGCAGCGTCCCAACATGTCCCGAGTGTCGGTGCCCTCCCAAATGAAACATCTCAGAAAGGCGTCTTTCATCACAGGCTTCAGTTCCAACCCAAGGAAAGGCAACCCCTCAAAGAATCGTGCAAATCTGCCTGATCTCCACGTCCAAACAAGCAGGAGAGCCTCCGTCTGGCCTGCCGTTCAGTCGAAGTGCTGATTCTCTGACACCATGAAGTACCAGGAAAAACAAAGCTGGAATCCAAAGTCTGTTTGTTCGCTTGTGTTTTGTATAGGCTTTTTAGGCCAAATACAAACCAGATGAAGAGACTGACGTTTTCGTAACTTGTTTGTCATTCCTTACCTTTGCCTGGCAGCGAAAGCTTTCTCAGGCCATTGAAATCCAACATGTGTGGGGAGTTGTTTTCCAGAAGTTCATCTCCCGGTCATGGGGGCAGGCCATTAAAAAATAGCATCCTGAGACAGCAAATCAGTGAATACACGCAGTTACTTGTTAGTCTATATTGATTCATTAATAAATGGGATTAAAAACTAAGGACAGTGTGAATCAGCATAGTGAAAACCACGCTCCTGGAAAGAGGAAGTCACCAGTCAGCTTCCTTTGGCTGGGAGGTGTCCCCTACCAGCCCCTTTCTGTCTTGCAGCTGAGCAGCTTTCCCTGGTCGCCTTCAAAGGCACAGGCTCAACTCAATGTAACCTTTTTTTTTTCCCGGCAAAGTGTTGGTGTGCAGGCGTGAGGGTGCAAACCGCAAAGCAAACTTGGCAGCTGGAGTGAGGTGGCATGAGGGGCCGCTAAGGCACGCAGAGTACCTGAGGCATTCTGGGCGACCTTGCCTGCAGGGGTTAGCGAGGGGTTAGTTGGTAGGTGACTGCGAAGATTGGTCTAAACAGCATGTTGAACCCCCTTTGATCTGTGAAGGATTTGAAGTGGTCATAGCTTTGTGAACCAATTCCACTCCCAAAATTGCCTCTTTGTTGATGCTTTCATGTGGTAAATTCTGCTGATGCTTAAAAATGCCTCCTAGAAGCCCATGGTTACTTATGGGCAAAAACTTCAGTTTGTATTAGTTAACCTTTCTGAAACTGTCCTTAAGTGGCTTTAGAATTACATGTGTGGTGCACGTTGCTTTTATGACCATAAATGTCTAATTGAAATCGGCCCGTTGTCTACCCCTTTCAACATATGGGTTGGTGAAACTGCACGCATGCACATTTTTTTTCAAGCATTGACTTTTTGTCGATGGGAAACACTGCAGCAGTGCTGTCGTTTCCCAGCTGAGACCAAAACGAGAACCGACAGCTATTTACAAAATAATGGGGGAAGGCAATCAGGCGGCAAGACAAACAGTGGAATGCCGTCCTTCACTTTGGCCATGTTATCGACTGTGTCTAATTTGCAGAAGGTCAGCTGTTGACAACAAGTCTGAAAAACAAGCCCCTTGGAGCACTTTGCCTTTGTCGGCTTTCCATTAACAAGACGCACAGCTTTCTCCGTTCACATTTGGTCTTTCGATGTTGACTCTGGCTTTTCTTTATCGGACGCCCCACAGACGCAGACACGCTCAACCTCGTTATGTCTTTACTAATTGGAATTGTAAACTGTTTGCGGCTGTGAGGACCCATGGTTTCCAGAGCCCGTTCAGGAGATGGACTGGGCCTTGGTTTATTAGTACACACTTTTGACGTTAAACATTTCCTTTGTCCCAAAAAAGGCTATTCAATCAGATCTGCAAATGGGAAAGAATTTGAAGCCTTTGTCAAGATTCTTCGTACTGTATCTGTTCACTTAGCACAGGCCTCATGTGGAAAGACAGCTTTGAAATCGTTTCTTTAAATTCAGTTCACAGCTAACCTTCACCACTGCATTTTTTTCCTCATTTGTTCCAGTATTTCACACAGCAAAAATGTTGAAAATAAGAGAAAACCCTGTAATTAATCAGCTTTTTAGATATTCGGCCACTTTAAAGGTTTAGGAACACAGAAAATGCAGGAATGCTGGCTGATTAGAGACCGCACTCACCGTTTTCATCTGAGGATCATGTCTTTGAACGCATCTTTACTACCTGTCAAAGCTTTTTTTTATTGATATTCACCTAAGGCTACTTTTTAATTGCCACACATTAATAATCTGATCCCCTGCCAGCAGATTCCACTAGCCTCCCATGCCTAAAGAGAGATTTCCCCGCTCAGGAAGCAGGCCCACAGTTCTCCCAGTTGCTGTCGGTACACATCTCGCCGCAGAATTCCGGGACAGCCTAAGCTCATGTTCCTAATCCACGGGATCTGGTTAATGCCGTGCTCTTTTGAACGCAAGGCCAGGTGAGAAGATTATTAACTGACCCTGGATAAGAGGGAGAAAGCTCCTCTTTATACTTAAACTGGGGAGGTGGTTGAAGGGTTAAAAAAAAAATTAAAATTTGACTCCCCCCAGTCTGCCCCCCCCCAAAAAAAAACATGGAGTTTCAATGATGCAAGGCATTTGTCATGATCGTGCTTTCAACTGGAATCATAATTATTCTGATTCTTCCCTGAAACCCAACGCCCAACCCAGACCGTAAGTCCAAGCAATACCAAATTTGGCCACAATATCCCTCGACCTACCCACTACTCAGGCATCAAAAATAGGGGTCTCCACAGCCCCATTTTAGTCTTTCCATAGCAACGCAATTGTGACATCATAGGTTCTACTGAGTTCCGAACCAATCGAAACACTTAAAATCTTTCCTAATTTGCATAATTCCATGGCCAGCCAATCAGAATTCAGCAGTTCACCCCAGGTTTTAGTCAAATTTGCAAAAGTTGCCCTATTTGCCGTGCATAATAGTTCAATGATTTTCATCCAATCTGGACACATTTGGTATTGTTGTAATCAGGATACCTGGCAAAAATTATCCCCAAAATCCATTGTATGCCATTCAATCCAATGGCCACTCCCCAAGAGCCTCTGTTCCCAACTGCCTATGCCAGCACTACCTACTGCTACACGAAAAGTCAATAGTGACCACCTTGTCGTCCCACGCATTGCTGGAATGGGTATCATGGGTTGAAGCAGGCAGTGCCGAAATAGGCAGTTGGGAAGGCATAGGCACATGGGGTGTGGTTGAAGCAAGCAGTGCTGGATGGGTAGATTGGGTTGAAGTAGGCAGTACTGGCATAGGCAGTTGTTCGGCGGTCAACGATGCTTTTGTTTTTTGCTTTAGTCAATGGTGCATAGTGTCCCTGTTGTTTTGTGTGTTTGAACCCAATCATAACCGCTTGTGGTTATATTTATTGTTGTAATTAGTGTGCCAGAATTACATCAAGCTGCTGGTTTGGAGCAAATTTGGGTTTGTTGACAACATGACCACAAAACATTTATATGCAAACAGTAAGATGTCTACAAAGGTCTCGTTTCCCCTCCCCCACCCTCTCTCTAGCGGGAGCCGAGGTTGAAAATAGCAGCCATTGGAATATCGGCTTTCCCCCCCACTCCCTGCATTCAGTGACATGAGCTTGGGGGGGGCGCCAGAATTCTGGAATGCAAGGAGCGCGTCTGGAGGCTCCTGTGTTCAGCGCCGCATCCGTCACTTGTCACTTCAAAGGGAGAGCGGGGGGTCATGGTCCCATCAGGCTGTCGTCAGTGCTTCGTGAGCGGCGAGGCGAGAAAATGTCTCGCTAAAAATAGACGGCAACGCCGTGCCTCCAGGACGTTGCTATTAAATAACTGTAAAATTGCAGCAATAAAAAAAGCATTTCCAAGTGGCGTCGCTCATTCGGCAAGGCTTCTCTCTTGCCAGTTTCGAGTGGAGGAAAAAAAATCACAGCCACTTGGTCCCCAGGTCATTCTTGTGGCGGCGTTGGCGGGATGGGGTGCAGTCAAGGTGTTGGCTAAGATTCACAACAGACCCAGTGCTAAGGGCAAACCCCTAATGATATTTTCTCCCTTACCTTTCTTCATCTCGTCACATAATGAGGATGTTTTCCAGCTATCTAAGGAGATGCATCTTGGCAAATAGAGGGGGAAGAAGTGGAAGTAGTGTTAGATTTTATTTTCCTGGGTTCAAAAATCACTGCAGAC
>JAACJT020001737.1:0-14036 GCA_009936485.2 Gymnarchus niloticus | reverse complement strand
CCATATGCAAACCAAAAAACAATGCAGAGCTTAGATTCCGGGATTCTCCCCTCCCCCATAAATGAAGCTAACAAAATCCGCCCCAGGGAACAGCAAAAAAAAAAAAAAAAAAAAAAAAAAAGAAACAATAAAATGGTTGTCTCCGAACGCAGTAAAAATGACTTTGTGTCAGACCCATTTGATCATTTCCAAGTCTCTTACTGTCTCCAGGCAGTTGCATCTAATGATTTCTTAATGATGTCAATACAGGAGGGGAAAAAATGAAAATGAAATGAAGTCTGATGAGTTCATATTGATTTAGCTGCATTATACGTACATCTCAGTTGAGCGTGAAAAAAAAAAAAAAAAACAAAAAACAAATATTGACCGATAATAACCAGCAGCCAGCAGAGTTTTGCACACTATATGAGTAAATGGGAAAATGTACCTCAGAGATTTACATGTCACGGAATTTTCCCCCGGAACAGTGCACACAATAAAAATAAATACAAAGTGCCACCCCACAGGACTGCGGCTACACACAGTGGGGTAAGGAACCAGCAATATTGACGTGGACCCGGCTAAAAGTCACCTTTTCAACAGCCACTGTGTCTGGGACAAATTCTTTGCAAACTGCACACTGCTGTCATCAGGTAGTGAGGTTTGGTTTTCTTCGGTAATGCAAAATTAACTTAAGTGCGTTTTGGCTGAAAATCAACTGGTCCTGGAAGGTGACGACAGAAAGGCTTCTCAGACCATTTGATCAACTAAATATTATAACAGCATCATCATTATTGGCAATACTAATCTCTTACATCATTAATGCAATGAACTTTTTAGTTGTTGTGTATAGTCACTAAACAAATACAAGTGCATGCTGGGCTCGGTGGTTTCCTTGATGCCCCCATTAACTTGTGCACAAGCCAAATATGTCTAAGATGGGACTATTTAAGCAGGGCATGATGGCTGCCAGCTCTTGCCTTGTCTTTCTGGATGTATACCCATACACCCACACTTCCAAGCTACACGTCAGGCACTGGTGGCCAACAGACACAGATAAGTGGAATAGTGGGTGGGTGAGGTGGGCTGAGATACCCTAAGGGAAATAAAAAGCCCATCTCAAAGATTCAAAAGAGCCCACGTCATAGTTTTCTGGACTATGTAATATTCTTGACACAACGTGAGGCAACACAATTGAAATACAAAGACAAGCTGAAAATTCTGTATGCCATGCCTGTGGAGCATAAAAAATGCATTTCTGTTGCCCGATGTTTCGTAAAAATATGAAAGGAGATACTTTAATGTGAGCAAAACACTGGTGCCAGAAAGACATTCAACTGCGCTGTACGCCAGTCATCGCCAGACCCAATGTGTACAAGCAAAGCTAAACTAAAGTCTAGACAATAATTGACTTCAACTGCATTGCACATGGAGTCATTGCAAAATCCTTTGGCAAATGACATCCTTTCCTAGGGAGGTCCAGTGCCCTCAATCAGACAGAAACGGCCCTCTGCCAACGTACACGAGGAAATAAAAATCATTCACACTGCTCTTTTTCACATAGAGTACGTCAGAAAAAAAAAGGAATGTAATCAAACCAGGGGAATTGACCTGATTTGCAGTCAATATTTCCCAAGTAACTGAAATCTAACCTAAGGCATATCCCAAAATGCATTTCCCAAAACACCCCCTACTTGGCTGACAAAACTCTGTCAGATAAAAACAAATTAAATAATAAAAAAACACTATTGCTAGTGCTTTAAAGATCTCTGTAGGAAACTCGATATATACATAAACAGTGGAAATTACAGCCAACTTTCCTGTCCAGGGCTCCCTTGTGATCCTGCAGTGAATAAATGGTTACGTATGGATGGATAGATGGAAGGACGGACAGATGTGGAATAAATTACATATCCCACATCCAAAGCCTACTGCAGACTGACTGTGTTTGTGTTTCCTGATGGCTTCCTGTTCCACATACGTCCTTGGGGTTAACCCACTGGCTGCAATCTATATTGACGTTTTGATAAATATATACACACACACACACACACACACACACACACACACACACACACAATGACCCTGGACTGAACAAATGATTATAGATGATGGAAAGAGTGAAAGAATGAATAAAAATCCATACAATGCCATAATATGGCATCTGTAACTGCCATGGCGGGGTATGAGCATCACAACAGCACATCCTAAAATACACTAAAAGCTGTATTTTTTTTTTTTTACTGATGACATTGACCGAATAGTTTTTATACCACAGCAAAGGCAACATTAAAAATATAAAGAAATGACCTCATAAAACCTCCGTTATGAAATTGGTTGAAGGGTTAAATGCTGGGAAGATATAAAAGGCAGATATTTATGTGGTTTGGAAAGCATACCAGATTTCCCTTCTTGGAAACTGATCATTTGTCTTTGTTGTAAACATAACAGAAATCCTTAGGATTGTCTAGAAGCTGGAAATGTCTACAATGATTCGTGGTTGTGTCAGTTTTCAGTTTGTTGTCAGGTACTGTTCCCCTGCTCTTGTTCAAATAGCAGCATGGCAAGCTGGGATCGAGAGCCCAGACGTTCAAGGTTGCTCTTGACACACCTGTGGTAAATGTCCTCGCTGAGGCGTGGGTCACACACCTCAAAACGATACTTCTGCCTGAGTGCGGGCTCCACGGCCCGGAACACGTGCAAGCTGGAGTACTTGATGAACATGTCATAGATGTCGAGTGTCTCCAAGATCTCCTCGTTCTCCTGGACGTCCGCAGACATGCGGGTGCGCGTGGCCATGTAGTCAGAGTTGTAGAAGCACGCTTCGTCAAAGGCGTTGCGGTCGAAATGCCCATCGTCCTTGCTAAGGTATGTGGTGACCATTTGCTCCTGGTTATGGTAAGCGATGTCAGGGTTATAGTCCTGAAAATGGATGGGAAAAAAGACCTGCCAGTTGTTTATGGAGTTCATCCGGCAACGGTTGAGGAACTCAGAGTTAATGTTGGTGTTGACGTTAGCAATAAATAACAATGTGTCCACTGGGTGTTTCTTCGAAATGATATCCATGATTTTGATCTGAGAGGGAGCTTCTGTCTTGATGCTGATCCATGGGATTTTGACAGTGGGGTACCTGCGTTCATAGTCGGTGATTTTCGCTTTGACGCTGCCAAAGATGTCCTTCTGGTTGACATTTTGAGCTTGGAAAGGATCATAAATGAACAAAAACGTGAGGATGGCGTTTTCAGTTGTCTCGAAAAAGTGGGTGGCATAGACCTCAAGAAAATGGTTGACGTATTCACGATCGTGAACATTCATTGGCAGGATTATGTGAACTCTGGTTGCCTCTGTGACATAAGGCATCGGTATTATCTCGATTTGACTCAACGGCCGCACGAGGTGGACTCGTTTGGTTATCGACCGACTCCTGCCTTTCTGATTGACCACCTCAACCTGAAGATCAAGTGTGTATTCCATGCCTCTCGTGGGGTCAAACCTCCTATAGCCATTAATGAGCTGCTGCTTCCTCAAGTAAAGGATTGGCTTGTACTTCTTGTTCAGCTCTCCCATGGCGGTCTCCACGACATCCATGATGTCAACCTTGTCGATTCCACGCAGCTCACACTTTGGAGAGCCATCGACACAGGTGTACACCTGATCTTCAGTGAAGTAATCCCAACTCAGCACCTCAAAGCGTGTTTTCGGTTCAAACGGTGGATTAATCCCAACCGGCCAATGGGTTGTCCGGTTACCGTCGATGGTCTCTGCACTCACATTTTTTATTTCATCCTAGGGGTCATAGAGGACCGATAAAAGTGCATTCAAAGAATGAGATGTTTTCAGACATTATTATATGTATTCTAGCAATATTTACAGAACTAAAGAAAACAAAGCATATATAGAGTTACACTTCAGGTATTCAGTATCGAATATTGACTTTGGGTAGCTGACCTGCAGCTTCTGTATCTCATCATAGGTCCGCTGAAGCTCGATCTCCGTGAAGTGCTTGTGGAGTCGGAACATCTGCTCAGGCTCTGTCACCGGATGAACTGCGATGGCGTTTCGGAAAATGGTGCTTTCCTCCTTGCTGGCATCGAAATCCTTGCCTATATGGAAATGATAGTATTGGAGACCCTGGGGAAGAAAAAAAAAAAAAATCCATACCGACCATTAACAAAAAACAGACAAGCCCTCTTCCCACATCCAAATAAATACATAAATACATAACCACCATATTAGTTCAGCCGTCTCTTTTCCCCCCATTTCTCTGCAGACTGCTATCGTGGCCAACGGAGGTTTAACTATAAAAGCAACACTATAATTTTATGGGATCTTTTTTTAAAAAGGGGTTTCAAAATAAAAGTCTTTCTAGCTGTTGTTAAGAGCAAGGCATTTCAAAGGTATCAACACAGGGACCAGGTTTGTGTAGGAGCTCCTATTCACAGACCTTACTACCATGGCCAAGACACAATAAAAGCCTTGACGATTTAATTCAGGCTACAGGCAGTTAAAAATATGTGAAATCTATTTATTTTAAATGTGACCAAAATAGGAAATGAGCAAGAGTTAAATAAAAAATCATGTCACACTGCAACTGGTTAACTGAATCACTTTGTAAATCCTAAATGTAGACTTACAGTAACTGACATAAACGTAACATCTAATGTAATGTAACTCTAGCTTTCCCTTCAAGACTGTGAACATATTACCTTCAGTAGCATAGTGAAATCAATTCAATTCAATATTATTTATATAGCGCCTTGAATAAGAAGCATTATCACAAAGCGCTTTACATAGTCCCGGGCCCACGGTCCCCAGAGAGTAAGCCAAAGGCGACAGTGGGAAGGAAAAACTCCCTCAGGAGGAAGAAACCTTGGGAGGAACCAGACTCAAAGGGGAAGCCCGTCCTCCTCAGGCCGGCACCGGGCAGGACAGTTTCACTAATACACATGTAAAACAAATATGAAAAAACAACAATAAGCAAATTAAAGCAAGTACATGAAAATATATTCCCTGGCTCTCCAACTTCCAAATTCTCCCTCCCCTGGTTCGAATTTCTCATGGTGTATCCATTCACAAACATGCAAATTCTTTGTAATTCCCACATAAAATTGCACAACAGCTTGACTGCTCCTGGCTGTCGTGTTCTGAGTATCAGCACTATAACACTCTGTCATAGCTGCCCATGTCTCTCTATTATTGGTAGCTAGTCTTCACGATACCCCGATATCGCTGCTCCCTAGAGCCACGGTTACTGGCGGTAAAAGCAATGAGACCACTTCTGACTAAACGTGGCCGTTCCCCTGGAGCGGTCCGCTACGTTCTCTTTGGTAAAATGGTCACAACTATTAGGACGGAGACTAAATCGATACTTCTGTTGTTATTCCATAGCTTTGCAGGACTCCTTTGGTGGTTTTCCGGGGATTATGTTCCAGAGCTGGCTTGTTTATTTCTGTTTCCACGGCATCAACGTTGAAGTGGTTCATACCAGAGACGCCAAACAGGCCAGTTTGTGTTAAGAAAAACCCATTTTCTGGAACATTCCACCAGAGACACGAGGGTATGGGACTTCAACACTCGACGCCATGCGTGTGAAGGCATTTCCAGGGACAGCAGGGGACCCAGGGAGGCCCAGACAATGGACATGTTCTCCTAAAGGTCAGCAGACAGCTGCCTTGGAGATGAGTCACATAAGCATCTGAGCTGGTTAAACAGGAGCCAACTTCAAAAAGACGGTCTTCCTGTAAAGCAAGCATCAGTGCCCATCCATGCCAGTAAGCAGACTGACATCCACAGTCTACACTTCCCAATCTCATGTCCCATCTACAGGTGTCTGACGACCCCCTGTGGCACCACTGTCATCAGACTGAGGTCCTGTCCAACTGTTTTTACCCTCCAGAAGCTTCTCTGGTCTGTGACTGAAATTCCAATATGGAAAAAAATGATAAATATTTTCCTAGTTTGAGACGTCATACATAAAATATGTGTAACTGCACGTCTTAATTCCTGTCTGCCATGAACAGCTGCGTTCCATCCCGTGTATCTCTGGGTGCGTGTTGCAGGCTCACTCCTCACTCCTGAGTGCTTTCTGTGAGTGGCGAAGAGAGGCAGCCGAGTTCCATGCCGGGGATCCTTTTGCAGGCCCCCACTGCAAGGCTCACGGGGGTTTGGGGGGCGGGCAAGTTGACAAGACCCCAATTTGGGGGGTGGGGGGGGGGTGACTCAGGAGCCCCTGGATCAAAGCACAGTACCCAGGCTGTGAGATGGTGCCCCGGCCTCTGCTGTTTAAGTCAGGGCTCCGGAGTAAGCTGGTTTCCTGCTGAAACCCAACACTGCAGTAAGAAAACAACTGGCTGGTTGTGACACAAATAAAAAGCCTATCTTGGGCAGAAAGTGCAATGAATCGCTCACTTCATCGATTCTAAGAGGATTTTACAACAGGCTTCGCAGTTTAGCTACAACTGACAGTGTAAACATTCAGCACGGCCTTTTATTTATTTTTCTCTCTTTGCCTGACTGAAAAAGGAATTTTAAGCATTTCTGATAGCAGGCACTAATTTGAGTTGCCGATATGGGTGATTAGGGAACGCTGCCAGACAGCAAGACGCTGTGATACCGACATTAAGGGCACGTCAAGGCACGGGTACGAGGAACACTAGCACTGCTGTGAGAACAGTTTGTCTAAAGACAGAGTCGGCTTTGTTCCTCAGTGGTGTTTGTCATGATCACATGCCCCCAGCAGGAGACACCCAGGAGAACACGGTCAAACGTACAATTGCCCAATGTAACCCAAACCAAGACAACCATGAACAGAAATAAGTACTTACTGTACCTTAGTGCATCTGATTGTGCTTAACTAAGAGAGACCTAAGCTCACCAAAAAAAGATCAAATTAGTGTTCATGCTTGTTAACCGCACCTGAAATTTGAGCGCTCCATCAAAAACGAAAATTTGAAAAACGGAATCGGAAATTTGAGTGCTCCATTTATCAGATGGAGAGAAGAAAAATTCACCAAGTTATGGGCACGTGTGCATTACGCTGACCAGAAAGCAGATGAAGCTGACTAGCTCCGAAGACATCCTCACTGAATATAACATTTGTGCTGTTTTCAGTGGGAGGTATGGCTTTTTTGAACAAGGTATAAAAAACCAGTAATTTACTTGCTGGGGGAAAAAAAAAAAAAAGTACATTTTTAGACAACACACCCCAGGCCAAAAAAAAAAAATCTGTAGTTGAACTGTGGCATTAGACCTCTAAGGCGGGAATTCACCTGGTACTCGTCGATGCAGTTGACGTTGGCAGACTCAACGATGCATCGACCGAGCCACTCATCAGGTCTGGAGCTCAGGATGTCGTTTCTGCAGGTCTCCAGGTGGGGCTGAAGACGCAGCACCAGGGAACGGGACAGGAGGTACCCATAACCGCCATAGCAGTACCGGCCCCCTGTCTGCCCCCCGGAAAATCCCTCCGGGCTACCGATGTACAGTGGCTCGCCCACGCTCAGGTGGTTCACCAGCTCCTTCATCCGGTCCGCCTCCAGGTAAGAGTCGTCCTGGATGAAGTAGAACCAGTCGTACTCTGCCACGTAGCGCTCCAGCACGTACTTGATGGTCTGGAACATGTTCCAGATGAGGCGCTCGTCGCCGTGGGTGACCACGGTCATGCCGTGGGGTAGCTTGCGGTTGCGCGTGCCGGTGAAGTAGATCACGGTGTCAAGGTGATGCCTTATGGTGCGGTTCATGGCCACGCCCAAGGTATTAATGGTATTCTTGGAGGTCAAGACCCCCACAAACAGTCGTTCCCGGATCCCGAGCTCTGTGCTGATGTATTTGGCCCTGCGGGGGGGGGGCAAGAGAACGTGCCGTCACACCAAAGTCACCGTCTTTCACCCCCTCTGTTTTCACCACAACGTTGGAAAAGGTGGGCTTCTAATAAATCGAGGTAAAATAGGTCTGTGTCACACTCCTCTTTGTGGCCTCCACCTTTTATGGTCATGGCCATGCCACTGCATGTGAATTGATGTCATCAGTATTTCATTAGCCCTCACCTGGTGCTCTGCTTCTCTTATGGTGATGAAAGCAAGCCAGCAAGGCCTAACCAGACAGTGGTACAGACACACAAACACACACAATCCTGACTACAAAGTTACAATCAGCACTTCACTGGAGAGGCCAGGGAAATTCAATTGATTTTGGTCATAAAAGGACTAAACTGGATCAAGATCCTCTTGTGAGGGGTACCAGCTGGAGAAGCTGAAACATCCCAGAGGGCCGGACAATCACCCAACAAGCATGAAGACGATTTTCATGTTCCAAAACATTGAGCTTCTGATCCCCAACTTGATGTGGCTTGGGGCTGACAATCAAGGAAAGACAGTAAATCCTGTTAATGGGATAACCCTCGAAGGATTTAGCTGATAATGAGAACTGCTAAGAGGCCCAGATAATAACTGGTCCCAGGCTGACAGACTGAGGTTAAGATGTCCCACTGACATCATCTTCTTGCCTTTTCAGGACCAGAAGATTCTGGCTGCCGCCTCAGTGACGACATCCATGGACTCCAAGGTTGCTGGACAGGAAGGCTGAACAACAGCATGCCTTGGATTTATTTTCAGGGTCGCAGTCTGATTTAAACCGAAGCAATGCGATTCCTAGCATTCAGGAACTTAAGATTAGCCTTCAGAAATTTTGGAGAACTTCAAAGGTCTCCTTAGAGTCTCCAGCGCAAGCTTGCTCTTCAGAAACATTATAATGGTAATGTGTTAAATTCCTAATGGAGAGGGCTTGTTTCCAGTCGAGTTGGCGAACAGAGTGAGATGAGAAACACACTTTGCTGCCAACTTTCTGGGCCAGATTAGATTTGATGTGTTGTGTGATTATGTATAAGCGGCAATCAGAAAATGAGACATTTCTCGACAAAACTGTTCACATGATTTTCTTATGCATGTTACATAAAAGGTAAATAAATCATGTCTGTTTTGTTTTGCTTTTATTGACAACTGCACCAGAGGTGTGATATTGTCTGATAATCTTCTACTGGTATGTGTATATATATATATAGATTATATATTATAAATTAGCAACACAAGTTTAAGGAAGACACTGACTCTTCAAGTTATTACAAACGGGAATAAACATTCGAGGGGTGAAAGTTAAACTGCAGAAATCCTTATATAAACATGCTGATAAAGACACACACCACAAATGTACCCCAAATGATCCTCCACATCAGTCGTGTGAAGTGTCTCATTCCGTATTGCACGCATAGAAGTGCTTAAGTCTACAAGCCAACGTTTTTAAACATATTTTTTCCTAAAAATTCTACCTTTTCGCTGTCAGCTGACAAAGTGGAAAAATTAAGAGCAGGCCAGGAGAATGTTCCCCACGTTTATTAAGGGTGCTTTGTGCAGAGATCGTCCAAACGGAAAAAAGTACGCTTAGTTTCCAAATGTGAAACTTTGTAGGCGACTTCAAAGCGCAGCCCAGCTAAAAGCAGCATACCAGCATGTTATTAACTTTACTCAAGGCAACATTGTAACGACGTGTGGATCAACCTGTCAGATGCACAACAAGATGGATGTTTAATCGGAATTAATCAATCCCTCAATAATCCAGCATTCCACGGGGGGGTTTAATTTACCTGATGATCTTCTTGGCCGGGCTTTGCTGTATGGGTTTGTACGGTACAATTCTGGGTTCAAAATCCTCCTCTGCATCAGCATTTTCAAGGCTGCCCGTCGATATGGAGCTGGGTTTACGAGCCCCCTTCTGGGTCCCCTTGCGATCGGGCGCGATCTCGCTGCCACCCGGTCGGTCCGGGTCGCAGGGATCGGCGACCCAAGTGACACTCAGCAGACTCAAGGTAAATCCCAGGGAGACGCCGATCACCACCGGCCCGATGGGCCTGAGGATGGAAAGGAACGCCGCGTATCGCATCGTCTTCCTTCGGCACACGACGCCCGCAGGGAGGAAGGGATCCTGTGCTGGGAAAGGCGTCTGGAAACGACAGATGCGAGGTGTTATACGCTTCGGAAACCTCCACGGATCATCCGGCTGGGAGGCACTTTTCTGCAGAAGTGGTGAGAGTCGTACGTGTCAGTGGTCCAGGCTCCTCCTACGTGAAGCCCAGCTTCAGGAAGACGTGCAGTACCGACTGCCCCTTCAGTCGCCACGGAGGGTACAGGACCCTCCTCCTCATTCTACTCATCTGTCATTGTAGTTCATGTTTTTCGGGAGCGCCCATCCCAAAGTCCCCCATCTGACCGAATGTCCCCCAGATCTACATGAAATCCCACCAGACTGGTCCTCAAGCCCTGCCGCAACTAGATGGCGACCATTCGCATGTGAAGGAGGGACGCAGATTTAAATTGAAATTATTCAAACAATCCTGCGCCTTCACTGGTGGCTCCGTACACTGTATGGAGGTGCGAGAATGAGCATCACTGAATATCCACCTTCTGTCTGTCATTCAGCCGACCTCATTCAGTTTTTAACCTCCTATACTTCAGTCTGTCATTATTCAATTCGATTCTATTTACATGACGCTTTTCACAAGAAGCATTGACACAAAGCGCTTTACATAGTCCTGGGACCAGCGTCCCCAGAGAGTTGGCCAAAGGTGACAGTGGCAAGGAAAAAACTCCCTCAGAAGGAAGAAACCTTGGAAGGAACCAGGCAATTAATTTAGTTATTTGGATGCTACAGATAAGACGTGTAGAGTGTGTCACACGATTAGACGTTTAGTGAGTTATAATTCGTCAAATAATTTTGCTTACATGTTATATGGTAAATTTATATTTCAAATTCCATTTGTTCCACCCTAGTATGTCATTCATAACATCTCAGCATCGTGTCTCATGTCCTTGAAAGCCTCCAGGATATCAGTACTGTTGCACGGTTTAAATTTTGTTTATAAAAACAGTACTTACCAAATAAGAATGTAAGTCAAAACAACTTTCAACATGTTTGCTTTCTATTACGTTATGATTTTCATCCAGTAAGTGATTCTCCAGTTTTGTCCCGGAGATCAGAAACTTTCTGGGATAAGCTTCCTGTGACCTTGTACTACTTGGATTTTGGAATGGTTGGCCAGTCGGTCACAGAATCCCCTTTACTCATCTGAAACAGGTAATATTTACTACACCATGCAGTTAAACAAGCTGATGTGGGTGTCAGAGAACCACTGTGTATGAAAAGAACTGGGAGTATTACTATGTACAAATATTTTGATTGTGGATGCTGATTGTGAAACAGACTAGAAAAGCTTGTTTATAATACTACCTGATTACTCTTAATTAACTATGACACGAGCATATTCATTGGTCATATTGCATAACCGGAACCAGTTTTTTAATAATATACCAGCCAAAAATGTGCACATTTATTGATGATGCTGTACTACGTGTTTCTGCAAGGTGGGGGTATTCTCCAGATTGACAACCGGTTCTCTCGTATCTTTACGAGACTCTCATTCCCGATATGACATTATAAAAATCTGGCTACGTCGTTTACGTTGGTGCAGTCTTTACTCTGAGACCAAACAAGAAACCTGAACCACACATAAAGGCACAAAAACTATGGTCTGCATCTGGTGGAAAAACAATCAATTCGGAGTCTAGAGACAGCAAGCACTTTTGTTACCTTGATTATTCAGTGCCCAGAATAAGCCGAGACAAGAGGAGCCCCCCCTCGATACCCTCAAGTCTGACTAACGGTTTCTAAGGCAAGCTTATATCTCTTTCTCTAACAAGCACACCCTTGTTTGCCACTTCTTGGTTCCTTATCTTCTTGTTCCCAGGCTGGAACAAAAGCTGGTTTCACTCATTTTCAGTTGGCCATCCACACCCCCTTGTCTTCTGCCTGCACCACCTGGGTATGCTTGATAGCGACAAGCTACACATGAGGTCACATTTTACTCAACACTGTTTCTATTGCTTACTGAAGTCTTACTTTCTAGTAATTTTTCATTACACTGCATCTGGTTCTCTCTGGAAAAGGTCAGAGGTCAACAACTGCCCAGGTCAGGTCATCATCATCGTCAAAATTGAAGCTTTTGTGTGGGAAAGCAGATTTTTGTCTCCACGAATTAGTATTCTGTGGCAGAGCTCAAGATGACAGCCGTATGCATTACATGTTTCAGTCTTAAAAGAAGTTAAACTGGAGTGTCGCATTGTTTAAAAGTTTTACATTGAAGCCTGGCCCTTGTGGTTTCATTTCAGCTAATAGAGAAGTGTACAGTATTTTTAGTGTAATTTAAGAACTTCAGTGAAGTGGATTTAATTTTTACTGTTGTTTCAGTGGAGTCAGCATTATTGATAAGTCCTTTGGATCAGTCATTCATACAAACATGTAGCTTTGTAAGGTTCTCTGCTTTTGAACATTTCTTTTCATATTATAATCATGTGCTAATCTTGACATCAGCATTCCGGTCCAACAGGCACGGCTACCTGAAACCCCCATGACTGAAAGCTGTGGGTACAATAATATTGTGGGAAGAGAGCATGTTAGGATGTGAACATGTGACCATGCGTGTTAATACCTATGATCTGGTGTGTGTGTGAATGTACGTATGTGTTCTAAATGAAGATGCTCACAGAGACTGGCCGAGCGTCTACCCGTGTGTCGCTGTCATATGTCCTCTATTTATAGATAACCATCGGAAATCTGCAGGGGTCCTTCAGCTCAACAAGCTGCAATATCAGCCCACAACATAAAATACTGCAACGGTCAATATTGACATAATCACATAAACAGCCGGCTCCTGTAAACCGTGAATCATTTCACAGGAATCGAGTACTGAAAGTACACAGATTGATTCAAGAGTTTCAGTTGCTGTTCGCCTGAACGTTTAAGCACTTCAAGCACGTGATCTGAGTGATTTTCAGCATGGCGTGACTGTTGGCGTCCAACACGGTGGTTCCAGCATCTCAGAAACAGCTTCTAGGATTTTCACACTCTGCGGTGTCCTGAGTTTACAGATAGGCATCCGATAAACAAAAAAAACACGTCGGCAGTGGCAGTTCTGTAAGCAAAAACACCTTGTCTGCCGATGAGAGAGATCAGAGGAGAGCCTCCGGACTTGTTAAAGGTAACAGGTAGGCCGTATGTGGAGAAACAACAGCTCAGTGGTCTTCAGAGTGGCTCGTCAAGCCTTGGAGTAGTTCTGAGAACAGCAGTGAGTCCGCCTGATAGGTTATATATGTACCAAATGAAGTGTCTCTGAGTGTATGATATTAGTACTGTTACGACTCTTTAAGACAGGGGTATAAGGAGGTCTTCAGTTATGAGCCTGCATCAGTTTGAGTGATACTGTATTTGACCGTCTCTACCAGTCCCTGGGCTCTGATAGCCTTATCAGTGTTTGAAGAACAGCTGGGACTACAGGCTAAAGGCCAATCACAGAATTACAGATAGACGGACAGGGTCAGAGCCCTTTCTTCCAGTGTTTACGTCTGGGAGGGTAGGGTGTCTGTAGCACTTCGAAGGTGTTCTCAGGCCAAAAATATCAGGAACATAAAGTCCAGCTTTTGGATATAGCCTTTAATTTACACATCAATGTGATCTGGATAATGCAGAATTGGATGTTCATTTGGAACAGATAATATTAAAAAAAGAATAACCCGATCTTCACAATTTTTTCAGAGAGTCAAATAAAGATCGAATTTGATTTAGAATGCTGGGGTTCAGCGGAGCCGGAAAAGACCAGAAAGAAGCTGCACATTAAAAAAAGTGTAGTGAAAAACAATCTTTAAAGGAAAGAGGAAGCAGTTCAAACACGACCAGGTCCCACACCAAACAGAAGCAGCTGTGACCGTGGATTTGAGGATCACAGAGATAAGCCTAGCTGGAGGGGCGGTCACACTCATGACCGTGGTTCCTGTCTCAGCAGCTGTTTCAGTAACCACAACAAAAACAGGCCCAAATTAAACGGGCAACACAGTCACTGGCAAACGTGGACTGTGGGCCTCTTCCTTGCCAGGGGCATCCAAGATCATCGGCACAGACCTTCCACACCTCAAGTCCATCTACCTCTCCCGCTGCCAGAAAAGGACCAAGGCGAT
>JAACJT020001736.1:0-14037 GCA_009936485.2 Gymnarchus niloticus | reverse complement strand
GTCATTGTAACGGGTACAACGAAATTAAGTGCAGTCCCTGTGTCAGAGAGATTTATACAGGAAAATAAATAGGGAGAGGGATCATCAATACCTTTCAGTTCATCAGTTTCACCTCACGGTAAGTAACCGTATGATGATTTACAGACTTACTGCTCTAACGTGTCAGTTTTCAGATCTGAATGTTATTTTAGTTGCCTTTAAACCTTCGCATTTTAGTCTATTCAGTATTCACGCTTATTATGATCATGACCTGTTGATGGTAAAATATGCCTACCTTCTGACCAGGGAGTCCAGCAGATCCTTTCCCGCCTTTTTCTGGAATAACCCCTCTGTAGAGTCCACCCGGCTCACCCTTTGAGATAGATAGTTATATCCATAAGGACCAACGCAGAAAACAACACTGGAGGGCCTTTCGCAGAAAGACATTCTTATTTGGTTATATGGTTATTCAGTAAAACGCATTTACTGTATGAACTTAAAGGAATTGTTCGCCCATGAACAAATACTTAATAGATGACAGATCACAATCCCATAACCTTTTCCTTACCTTCATTCCTGGTATTCCAGGGATACCCTGAAAAATACCGCACGATAAATTGAGGTTAACTACCGTACATGTCAATCCCAGATTTTTCCTTTTCATTTTTTCTTTGCATAAATGAAAATAACCTGTGATCCTTCAGAACAAAGTAGAATATGAGACAAGGGAGTTATTTAAACAGGCCAATGGAAGGAGATGTATGTTCAGACTTCCACAGTAAACTCACAGGTGGGCCTTGAGGACCAGGGTGCCCCGAGATACCATCAAAACCACGCTCTCCCTGCAAGACATGGAACACGCTGTCACAATGGAATAAACAGAAGAATGTGGGCAAAATCATATTTCACCATCGTCAGCAGGTTTCTTCTCAGTGGCAGTAATCGATAAATACACATTTAGATTCAGAAACATCTTGAAGCTTGTTGTCTAAAATGTAAGTTGTCCTCTCCTACTAACACAAACAAACTATAGAATTCAATTTATTAATGCAGTTTAGGACTCTGTAAGTTCGCTGGTCCAAATCCTGCAGCAAGCAGAGTAATCATTGCGCTGTTGTGCCTTTGAGCAAGGCCTTTTACCCCAAAGAAGTGCCATGGGGGCACCGGATGAACGGCTGAACTTTCCCGTTGACCCAAACATTTGCTTTCTCCTGTATATTTGTGTCTGTTCGCCTCACAGGAAAGCAGGATGGAAAATATCAAAATCGTGTGTTCCAGCACACGTACATATGAAGCATCCTTGAAAAATCTGCCCTTTATAATGACTACTACAGATGGCTCAGTGTGACTACCTTTGTCCCATTGCACCCTGGGATTCCTGGTGCGCCAGCGAGCCCGTCCTGCCCAGGAATGCCCTGAAGGATTACGACGAATGTGGTTAGTGAGTGCAATCATAAACTAGTCAGGCCATAAGATGGAATATAAAAAATATTTTTGTGTTTAGAATCTCAGGAATGTATGCCAGTTTGCTTGGTCATTCTGAAAATGAGCTTAAATACTTTTTACGAACACGCGGACACATCTAATTCCGTGTATGACTTCCTCTTACATGCTACTTTGTTCTCATACTTACTGGAAGTCCAGGGTTTCCTGGGTGACCGGGTAAACCAGGGATGCCCTGTAATGTGACAACATCAACACCATGCCAAAGCTGTGATACCCATTACAGTTCATATCACAGGTGGTCTGGTTTATTTAGATGATCTACTGGATACTTACACGTGTTCCTTTCAATCCAGGTGCTCCTGGGAGCTCAGGATCTCCCTGTGAATACAGTTGAAATACTGAAAGAAATACGCCTAACAGGATGTAAGGTTAAGTGATATTACCATATGAAGAGCAAATATCTTGATGATCTTCTAAGGGAAACATTCCATACTGGCTACTCAATCTGCAGCATAAGAATTCAATCATCTCATGCTTTGTCAGAGTTCACCGAGAGGAACACGGCGATCGCAAACTTTGAAACGTCAGGCTAGAGGGAGAGGAAATCCAGATAAAAGAGTAAGATTCAAAACCCAGATCTTTGTTTCACTGGCACATGGCTGCTGTAGGGATCTGGTGTAGCTATCTGAAGAAGGAGGCAGGAGAAGTGAAAAAGTACTGATTCGCAGCTTGCAGTGCATCCCACTGAATTTGCATGCAAAACTAGTGAAGAATTTCCGGACAAAAAGTCCACATGATGATGTCGTATTCTTTCTGGCCGTGAAAAATGTATAATATACACTATATGGCCAAAAGAATGTGGACATCTACCTGTGGAGGATCTCATTCCAAAAGCAAGGACATAAATAGGAAGCTGGTTTTCCCTTAGCGACTGCAATAGCCTCTGCTCTTCTCGATCGACTTGCTATTACAAGAATGTTGCTGCTGGAGTTTCTGTTATTTAGCCATATCAATATTAGTGTGGTTGGGTAATGATGTTGGGTGATCAGGTCCCTTTTGGTTTGCCTGGCCTACAGCATCACAACTGAACTCCTGTTGCTAGGTGTTATCCAGGGCAGTAATGTGATACTGAATTGTTGGAAAGGAAGTTGCAAAGTGCCAACGGTATACAATTGCTAACTAAAATGATCTCAAGAAATGGCTGAGAATGGTAGCCCAAATGGTTTGAGTCCATTGTGCTCACTCACCTTTGGGCCCCTGGTCCCAGGAAGGCCCTCGTTTCCCTGCAGTCCAGGAAAGCCCATAATGCCCTGAATTCCTGGAAACCCCTGTTCACCCTGTCAGGAGCAGCAGGTAGAGGGCACGTCGGCTTTGGTGTCAGAATTGTAGAATCATAATACGTGACAAATAATGGTCTGATTTCTTATCTTTGCCATAAACAATTGACATGACATTTTACTGTACTTCAGGTGACCCAATATGACACGTAATAATATGCTAGAAAATTTTACATGCTACACATAAAGAGTTTACATATCTGGCAGCACCATCAACAAGACGGTCAACTGATAAACACTGGAATCATCTGATGAAAGCCTTGCATCGGTCGGCGCTGTTTCAACTGACCTCAGAACTGTACCCACGAGCTAAATGCAGAACTGTCAAGAGCATGAAAACACTGTAATGTCACCGGTTCATGTTTTAAACGAGGCTGAACGAATGGGGGATTTAGTGATACCTGTACTCTGTCAGCAAATAAAAAAGCAATTCTTAAAAGATGCGTGCGTATTACAGAATATGTTTCATATTATGTAACAATAAAAATTGGCAAGTTTTCAAGATAATTTGTTGCACGTTTTATTAAACATTCTACAACTGTTCAGCCTGTTATTTATATTTTGACCCATTCTGTTAAAAAATAGACTAGAAAGACAATATTTCACGGAAAGGTCAGCATGTCGGGAAGGTCCTCTACATTTTTGCAATATGTTTTGAATAAACCATGCATTACATTAGGCCTCAGCTCACGTAAGCCGCTATTTGCCACCAGGTGGAGATGTTGTTTAGTCTAAAGCGTTTCCTACTGTGCTAAGCACATTTACAGTATTTCTCGATATATTAACAAATTAAGCCATATGCTGTTTCCTCCATTTCTGCCTTCTCATCAGATGGATTTCTAGAAATGTGATCATGCTGAGTTAATGAAATAAGTATCATTGTAATCATTATCATCTTATTTTGTTTAGAAATCTGCCTCATAGAGGCACACATCTTCACATAAAAAATAGAAAATTTGAAAGCAGCATTAAAGTTGCAGCTTTCAGCACATTTCACTTAATAAACTACCACGTTTTAAACTCTGTGCATCCGTACAGATGGGGGCAGAGTGATACAACGTGGAGGTGTGTCTCTGGATTATTTTTTTAGCCTTTTCTCATTCAGGTCTTGAGATTTTTGACAAAATATTTTATTTGGCAGGCAGAGGAGGAAACCTAAAAGTTGAGGAGAACTTCCGGTCTCTGCAAGTGAGCCATTATCCTCCTGGATGTTCTCATGGGTGTGGAGACACACGATATGAATAATGACATTTCCATCACACAGCAATGCAACTCCTGGAAACAAAGATGTATGTGAATTGATGGGGGGGGGAAGCTTCCAATACATTTAGTTATATATGCAGGACGATCATGGTGGCGAGATTTAGTCTGAGTTTTTAGGAGCCTGTAAGCATTCACATACGCACACATCAAATACACCCTGCCAGGCTTTACTATACCACAGTCTTTCTGATTACACAAGCAAAGGAAAATGCGTAAGAGATATATAATTCAAATTGAACTGCTGGCTAAAGCGTAACATAAGCATGTCGTGAATGATGACATGAAAGATTACGTCAAGCTGGCCCTAATAGAAAGAAAAGGAATAAATGAATGCTTGTGGATTACCAGAGCTCCACTCTCAGCTTAAAAGAGGGATTAAGCGCCACTCACCTTCTCCCCTTTCACGCCACTGCAATCACAGCTGCCACACGACGAACTAGAGCACCCCTAGAAAAAGACGTCTTGGTGAGCGAATTGTTTATGACACAAACACAATGGAGCATCGTGACACTCTGCCTTAGGGCCCAACCAATTTGAACATTGTCTCTCCGATATCGAGAAAGATTTGAGGGAGCTAAAGATTACAATGACGGATTAAACTGGACAGTATCATTTTATATGGTCAGAAGTGAACAATACCAATAGTTTTAAACAGAGCTTTGCCGATTGATGTGATGTCAAAGTCCAGAAACACACAACATCTTCAAATATTAAAATGATACACTGCAAATGCGGAGCAGGCCAGCATGGAATTTTAGAATTTAACATTAACAAATGCATGATTCTCAGAGAAGAGCAAACAACACAAAAAACACCCCTTCTGTGTAGCACAATTCAATACTTCCATACCTCATCCTTACGTTGGACCTTGACACTTGCTAATCCAGGCTATAACTGCAAAGTTTCAATGCAGAAAGCACAGCTTCTTAGTGTTTTCCCTTGTGAGAGAGCTCATTTGTCGTCATAAATATTTGAAGATACCTTATCGGCACTTTATCTGCAGACTTTCCATCAAAGGTGATTAATTTGTGGCAAGTCAACATCATCCAATTTCAACAGGCGACTGACGTATTGGTCAAGTCATACTGGAACCAAGACAGAACTGAATGGTACAAGCAAAGAATGAAAATATTTAAGTCCCATCTATCCTCCATTGCTCACCCAGTGTAGGATCACAAGTAGTCTGAATCCTATCCAACAACTTAATATATTTATATACAAAACACACACATCACATTTCTGTGTCTCTTGTCTAAGGAGAGTTTTTCAGTAAGGTGTTCTGATAGCTGTTTCATCATCAGCTGGATTTCTTTCGCCTTCATTCGGTGTCACTCCCACTCATTGCCATGCATTTGAATAATAAAAAACATTTTAAAACAATGTGGGAAGCAGAAATGACTGGTTTACAGCAGCAGCTGAGAACTCTACATGTATCACTTTTACAAGTACTCAAAAAATTAAGATTCCAGCTGGAACACCATGGGAAAAATACAATCCATGCATTATGTACTGGAACAGCTGGACTAAGTCTTTAACATCCCGCCCCCAAAAAGCAAATGTCCTCAATAATGTCAGAGCCTGGGAACCGCGGCAACTGAAATCTCATAGCATGTGGGGCACTCCACCCAAGTCTGAACACATCTGCAGGGTCATCACTGACTTCTGGATCCATCCACAGACGATTGCACCAGGGGCCGGTTTAATCTGTGTCTCTGGGTCTTGTTCCATCATCCGATTCCTATCATCAAGACATCCATCCGCTTTCTTCAGACTTGGAAAATGCATGCTTAAAATGCGACTCGCATTTCGTCCCAATAAATTTTACATAAAACTCATACCTCTATTTATCAGTAAACATCCATTTACCTAAGTTTGAAACACTTTGGAAAAATGCAAAAATGAATTCCAAATTTACACCATGTATTAACTGCATTAGAAAACCAGACTGAGACCTTTAATCATGGCTGTGAGATAAGACCTTATGAAATGAGGCAGGGACCTGTGTCCCCGATCAACACTCACAAAGATCTGCCGCTTTCTTCTTGTAAACCAGCATCAGTAAGATCAACACTGCAGAATCATTGTGGTCTGACCTACAGGAAACTTGTTATAAATATGCAGGATGAATCTACGTGCAGATATAAGGGATATTTATTAACGAAGAACACGGTAATCGATGTGGCAGGCAGAAGGTTGGTACACGGAAAATCAAGAAAGTCTGGCAAGTAATTCCAAAGCATCCCAATCCCAAATCAAAATCCAAATGTCAGGCAGACAGCTTCCAAAATCCGAAAGGGTGAAGAAACCAAAATGTGACAACGGTAAAATCCAAAAAACCAGAAAAACAAACGGAGTCAGGAACAAAACACGGTCATACACAGGAAGAACACCGTGAACATGGTGAAATCCACTCCGGATGGCCTGGTGTAATGCATGCAACACCTCAGAATGAGGTGCGGGAGCCTCGGGAACTTGGGGAACTTAAAGGAAGAGGGCGGATGAAATCAGATCAACTGTCAATATTGGGTAAGATAGGCATGATTGGCTGGGAGGAGTAATGACATGAGTTCAGCTTGTCTTTCACATTAGTATACGTAAAATATAGTGAATCTAGTACAATTAATCCAAGCACACTCAATCAAAATCTGTGTATTGATGTCAGGCAGATGAATGAATGGAAATGAATTTAATATAAACTTAAGCTTGCCTGCCACTATTTAAAATTCACAGGCAATTCTTAAAACAGCAATGCATCAAGGTCTTCTACATGAAGGCATTTACAGGCACAATTTTACAGTGGTTAAATAAGAGTTCACTATCGGCTTGTTTTCGTAGGCGTTTTATAGACAAACTAGCCCTGGCTTCCCTGCGTAAATTGTGAAATACTGTCTTTAATTAATTGGTCGTATATCTGGATCCTCGTCTCCCAGTTCCTATTCTTTGGGTGTCCCATCTCTTTGTTGCGAGTCTGTCCCATCTCTAGCTGGTTCCCGTTTCCTGGTTGTTGTTTCCCAGTTCCTATCACATAGATGGATTCCATGTTCCCTTATCCTGGCTGGTTCCCATTTCCTGTGTTGACCAGTCCCCCCAAACAGAGCCCTCCCACACAAATTTCATTCCAGAGCTGTCCACCAGTTAACCTGTTTGCCATCTTCCTTTTCCAGTGGGCTCTGGGACTGTAGGAAGCCATGCTGTTTCTGTTTGTATTACTTGTCAGATCCTCAAGCTAATCAATCCAGTTGCACTCATTTCCCTGAGTCCAACATAACAGTAGGAAAGGTACGAACATTTTTTAACAGTCAGTGGCTCTCAACGACAAAAAAAAAATGCATGTAGTACTGATCTTGTTTTACGAATATGCTTCAGTTTCATCACACAGGAAGTAAACAAGTAATTTAGGAGTGTATCTGTTAATTCACACAAAAAAGAGACTTTCCAAAAGCTGTCTAACTGACCCACACAAATGACCATAGCGCAATGCACTTTGGGTAAAACACCGACACTCACCAACAGTGGCCCGCTGTGGCTGTTTGGTCAGCCTTTCATCTAAGTGCCATCTAAAGAGTGCCACATCCCAAACTGAACATTTTCCCACGTCCAAGTGAGATAAAAACACGGCCCATTCCTGGGCTTCATGCTAACGCCTCTCTAATTCTGTTGTCAAAAGCTGTCCCGCATTTACGACAGTATATCGTACATACGACTTCAATTCCCCGTGTTACGTGCAATGAATCTGATCAATTCCAGGGTAAAACGAGACGTCGTAAGCTCAAACAAAAATGTGTTACACCTGTGTGTGAACGCAGACAGCCCGGTGATTTTGTGCAAATGCGGGCCACATTCTACAATTCTTCATGCGTTCAGTAAGTTTGCGTAATGAAAGTCCATGCCAATGATGGCAGAAACCACCCCACTCTGTACGGTACAGTCCCCAGCATGACGGCTTGCCAGATGCATTAATTCAATCACTTGGTAGATCTGATCTGTCCACACAGAACAGCCATCCAGATGTGAACTGAAAAACTGCAGCTGTTTCACACATGTGTGAGCAGTTACTCTCACTTCCTCTGCATGCAGATGAAATTCAAGGCGGCCATGTTTTCGGAAGTTTTGTAATGATTAACACTTCAAACCAAAATGTTACCTTACGAGGATGTGCAGGTCCAGTATTTTTGTTTTGTTAATTTTTTCCAATTAACAGAAACGAAACAGAAGAGGGCAAACAAAACATCTTAATAGAACTTAATAGACAACAAAGTCGTAGCAGAAAGATTATGGGATCGGCATCAGTTTCGGCTAATATTCATCGTTGTGTTATCGGTATCGGAGATGAAAACGTGATATTGAGTCATCTGCAATAGCTTAAACGGAATGAATTTGTACGGAATCTCAAAGGGTATGAAGCCACGGGAGGTTTCAAGCATTTCTTGTACTCCAAACAGGATGTAGAGGGCCAGCCAGTCCTTTTGAGAAAGCACTAAAGGGTCTGATTGAAACACTACATTAGTCAGTTGGTTTGAGGATGTTAACCCGAGATGCTCAGTACTTTAGCACTCCCATGACGCCGGACACAAACAGGTTTCCTAAGACTGTTAGAATTTAGGTTGGAACCTGCACATGGCAGAACATTTGAAAGAGTTCCTTCTGTGGTGGTTTCTGGAGTACCCCTGCTTCAGAATGCTGGGCTGCGGAGTCGACAATCATAAGAATGTATTCTTGAACCTGAGCTGACTTAGGGAAAAGCTCTACCACATCTGTAGCATAATGGGCTGGACGTGGCGTCCGTTCTTCACCTTTTCACTATAGACGGCCGAGGATATTGAAACCTCTCACAAATGCATTCCTCTGTATTATGAGCTCCTAGGTAGCTCATCATGAGGGGTTATGGGTAAGCCCTGATACCACATTGATCTGACTGCAAGGCACAAGCAGTCGCTCTTTGTCCTTCCATCACTATTAAGCGGAGTAGCCGAGGTCATTTCTGGAAGTACTGATCTGGCAATGGCCTTCTCTTCCTGGGCTCCCCTTCAATCGCCTGGACTTGACCCCAGCAATCATCTAAAATATTTATCTTCACAGCCAGCGCTGCTAGTCTGGATGATCTTTGCTGACCTTCCTTGCATTTAGATGCATGGAGGCAACGCAGGGGGTATCAAAACCCAGCTCGTCTCATGCAAGAAAAAGTGAAACATGCAGATCAAAAACTTTCCCACAGACCCTCTGGCTGCTGGGTGCTTTAAGGTCTGGTTTCATTGACGACTTCCACAAAACAGATGGGCCTTTCTCTCCTTTGCCTCCTTTTTTCAATCCCATGAAAGCTACAAGGTGCTGGAATCCTACAGTGAGGAACATGGCCAATACGCATGCCCAGTCCCGCCTGGGCCAGTGCTCACCATCCACAGTGTGTTTAAACATGTACAGGGAGGCTTCAGTGTTATCGACGTCAGTTAGCTTGTTTAGCTTTGGGCTGCGTCTTTGTGCACTAAAGCACCTTTTCTGTCAGCGTGCATCACGGAACAGGCAATTCCTGATGGACACACGCATCAAAGGCTGGAGCACTTCAGTTACTGAGGGAATGGGCTCATCATGACAGCCAGGGGGCAGTGTGGCTTTACAGCGATGGTCCATTGGTACCTGCATGCTCCACCACTATCATAAGCAGGAAGATCCCAGGAACGAATGAAGAAGTTTAGCCCATGGATGGATACATATATTTACAGTGGAGGGAGCTGAACAGAAAGGTGAAGTCTACCGTGTCCTGCCACATCACCATTGGTGCCTGACCATCCATAGTGTTTTATTGGCCGAGCGAGTCATGTGGGCAGCGGTCTGGTCTATCAGATATTAGGCTAAGGCTGGTTTAGGAAAAAATAGCCAGTCCTTCACTCCTCGCTACCTTGACGTGGAAGTTTGCATTGAAACCCCAAGCAGAGCCAATCTGATGTGCTCTCGCTGCCCCGCCCTGTGTGCCCTGTATGCCCTGTCCTACCAGTAGGGTAGTTAAACAATACTCATAAGAGTTGCACACAGGGAGGCCTTGAGACATGCAAACACGCCTCTCTTTTTCTATTACAGGTTTGTTATGCTATCCATGTATCCGTACTGTTCCACTGTATACACGTAAAGACAAAAATGAAAGCCCTCACAGTTATTTAGTTTTGCAGGTGGTAAAACCCTTAGTAGATGCTGTTTTTCCCAGGCCTATTCAAACATCTAAAACGTTGCATGGTGTCAGAAAACTGTATACAGTGTTTGAGAAAAAATTACAAGTTATAAAATCCATGTCTGAAAATATTTATCTGGAGGAGTATTACCTTCTACTTCATAAGAAATTCAACCTTGAAGTGTGTGGAATCTTGGCTGTACGGACTCTACGTACAATGTTCATCGACCTTTTTAAATCCATCAGCCGGGTCATCATTCCTCTTTCGTGAAGTTCCTCATTAGGGAATTTCTTTCACGCTTAAACAGATGTTAATTTCCACACTAGTGTAATCAAGCTGCAGTAATGCTGTCCCATTGCCTGGCAAAACAGCATCTTTAGTGTTTTAAATGCCCTTTTCCTGGGCGTGCATTCATGTAAATCATCAGACCGAGTTGTCAGATATCAACTTTCAAGCTGACATGACATGTTCTGTTGTCGCTCCACAATTTTCAGGGTTATCAATGCTTTCTAGAGTGACCGTTACACTTCTCATCTTTTTTTCTATCCAGGTGAGTCAAGTCACAATAAAATAACTAGAAGTAGGTCAAGTAGTTCATATGTTTAGTCACTTTTAGTTCCGTTAAGAGAAAAGCAAACGTCGTTCCAAGGATTCAGCAGACTGATGCAAACTTGACACACTAAGAATGTCTTGTTCTGGATTTGAGCCATTTTACACATTTACTATCTGTGACAAAGTCTGTGTAACAAATAAACTAAAAATCAGAATGTTGTGTAGCCCTCAAGTACTTTGTATGTTCTTGGTGAAGCCCATAGTCAATCTAAATTATTCCTAAAAGAAACAGCCCTAAATGCTTTTTATTTTCCCACAACCATTTCAAGTAATTTCTCCCCGCAGTCACATTAAGGGCATGAATCATGCTTTAAAAAGAAATCAGTAATCTAAACTCTGTAAAATTGGGTACAGGGATCATTTTTTTTTTTCCCAAAATAGAATAAACAGTGAAAAGCGAACTGTCCCCCGCCCTTTCCAAACAGCTTATGCTTTGCAGGGTTTTGGGGGGTCTGGAGCAGCTTAGGGCACAAGGAAGGGGACACTCTGGATGGCGTGCCACCCAATTGTACAGCACAGTCACTCGCACACCTAGTCACACACTACAGGTGACTCTTTTCAAAACGCCAATCAGGCTAAACCTCCTGTTTTAGGACTCTGGGAAGAAATCTGCACGACACTGGAAGAATACTCAAAGTCACCAGACACAGAGGGGAATGTGGGATTCGAACCACCAATCCTGGAGCTGTGAGGCAACGGTGCTCATGACTAAATATGGCAGATATGGAGAACTTCTAATCATAGACCAAAAACTCGCCAAGATTAAAAAACTTGAAAAAAAGAAAAGCAAGAACACCAATAGATCAGGCAAAAGTCAGGAGAAAGAAAGAACAGCTTTTAAAGGAACTAATCATCTGAATGGTAGGAATAGACGCCATGACCCACAAAAACAACACTATGAGCTGCATGTATGTTAGAAGTCATGCAATGTGAGCTTGGCTGAACTGGAATGGAGGATTGACTGGCCTCAGCCTACAATGATGAGATGCCAAGCAAAGTGACAGATGCCATAATGCTTAAATACTGAATTATGGCTCAGTGGTCAGTACTATTGTCTCGCACTCCCAGGGCGCTGGGTTGGAATCCTTCCTCTGCTCTGTGTGTGTGTGGAGTTTGCATGTTTTCCACGTTTCACAATCCAAAGACATGCAGTCGAGCCTGATTGGTGATTCTAAATCATCAGTAGCGTGTGATTCAGTGAGTGCGTGTGACAGCGCCTTTGATGGGTTGGCACCCCATCCTGGACGTCCCCCACCTTGTGCCCTAAGCTGCCTGGGATAGGTTCTAGCCCCCCCCCCATGACCTGGCAAATTCAACCTGGAACTGTTCAACTAAAATATTTTTTAACTAAAAATGTGCTTCTACCAATATTCAGTGATGATGTTTATTTAAATTCTACTGCATGCTTTTTTCATTCCTTTTCAGTTAATCACGTCTGTGTGTATTTAGTAACAACTACAGATACGTTCATCATATGCTGCTCTGTGAGAAATGTGACATTGTACCGTAAACCGATGCAGAAGCGCTCATAGACAGGCTCCCCTTCAGAAGGATGTTACTCCCAAGCAAGGCAGCAGGTGACCTCGTACGGTAGATGCTATTCTGGAAGCAGGGAGATGGGTTTCCAACCCTGAACTCCGCTAAACTCACTAACAGCACACGATGTGTGTATACAACTGCTGTCAGAAACATGACAAAATGTTTGACGATTCAGAATCAGCACCTAGATAATTAAAACATTGAAATGTGTATTTTATTATACTGTGTACCCCCCCCCCCCAGTGACATCTCTGTTAGTACCCCTGCATTCCGGGACAGGTAACAGGAAAAAAGGCCTCTAACAGCTGGACTGGTTACAGAAAATCCAACTCGATATGAAACGTTAAAAACAGGGCTGTCTTTGGTAGTAAGCAGAACATACAATTTTCAATTTGAAATATTACTGTAAATTTATATTAATGACATTAATTCATCTTGTCCAAGGTGTACCCCAGTCTTGAGTCCTATGCTTCCTCTGATGGGTTCTAGCCCCCCCCATTACCCTGGCCATGATAAATGGTCAAAAGATGTACATTGCCTAAAATAAAAGGGTTTTGTTTTTTTAAAAAAAATAAGTAAAATAGGTAGCTACTGGGTACGATTTGCCATGCCTGCAGTTTACGTAGTAACTGACATCTTGCTATGATAGCCTTGATCTTATTTTAACTGTTATGTCATAACGGAAACGTGCTTTTTTTTTCATTTAAATTTGAAAATATTTAACAGTACCTAGTGATTCAGTATTCAGAGTAGTAAATGAGTATCCCAGAACACACACAACTCAGCCAAGCATGGGAGGACGTAACTGGGACTGCAATCTGAGAGCATGCATGAGTTAATGAAGGAATCCAAATGCCAGAGCGGAATAATGTGGATGACAGAAGTTTTATTCCCCATAAAGTAACAGTCCAACAATATCCTGTTTATTACAGTTGTTTTTCCCCATTGGTTCGTCCCAACTAACTCTCCTCTATTTCCATTAGTTAAAAAGTACATTTTTGATCAGCTTTCTTTTGTTTGGGTGCTGCCTAAAATAATGGGATGATAAAATGTTGAAATATTTCATATATACAAACGTATAAAGTGCATGATGTAGCGAAACTATCTCATTGCATGGATTGTGAGCACCTTCTACAGGTTTATTCGGCTGTAATGGACGATATATTAGGTACATCTATACCATACGGCCGATCAGAGGATTTCATTAACTTCAGGCAACCTTCCAATTCTGGACATTTTGTATATACACAGTATGATTAAAATATGTGGCGATTTGCAGCTGTGATTTATGTGAAAGGCAGCTCAGCCCCGACAATGTGAGCTTCATCATGCTGTAAATACGCCCTGGTAAAAAGACACTGAATACAGTAACTTACCTTCGCCCTGGCCTCGATGGTGAAGGAAGTCATGAGCAAGACGAGAGCCAAAGCTTTTCTTGCCAACATTCTGGGAGACGCAATAAAGGCTGCAATGTAGAAATGAGCAAAAGCCTCCAAAAGCCACATTCGCTCATCAGATCTGCTTCTGGTGCCACGGTAAGATTCACTGATCCAGACTTACTTTCTCTTCCTCCACCCCCTGCCGTAAGCACGACCACCCGCCTTCCAGACAAAGGAGACCACCATATGACTGACACCCCCCCGCCACTGCGCTCCGACCTCTACCACCTACCCCGCACGCCCCGCGTCCTTCCTCCC
>JAACJT020001735.1:0-14037 GCA_009936485.2 Gymnarchus niloticus | reverse complement strand
CTGTGCACTGAATAACCTAGGTAATAAAGGTATTTGCTGTCTCTAGACTCCGAGTTGACTGTTTTTCCACCACAATGCTAATTAGCACTTATCACATGTTTGGAGCACAGGAGGAAAGCAGAGTAGCTGGAGGAAACCCACAAAGCACATGCACACCTCACAGACTCAGATCAGGAGGTGCGACTGAAACCCCCAACCATGGAGGTGGGAGGCAGCAAAACTGTTTAAAATGGTAAATAAAAAGCAAGTACACAGAAAGGAGGTGACATTAAATTGTGTAAAAATTACATTTCCGGAAAAAAGAATTTATGCATGAAGGGGTATCCTTTGCTGAGGTTGTGTGGGTCCTGTGGGTTTGACTTATGAAATGCCAGATAGTTACCATGAAGACACTCATATTCAAAATAATGAAATCAGAAAAAAATGTATAGCCCAGGAGTAGTGGCAAATAGGAAATTTCAAGATAATTCCAGCATAAACCAAGAAACTATAAATTGAAGTGTGTCATAGGAAACAGAAGATGACTGACTCTTCATACAAATTGTGATTAATATACTGAGATAGTTTTCTCTGGTAATCAGGAGTGAGCAAAGGACATAGATCCTATGGTAGGTCTGACCATTGCAGAAGTATTTGACATTTAATGGCACAAACTTACAAGCAGTATACCAGGAATAATAAATCCAATTGTAGTAGATTGTTAGCTATACTAAAACAATATTTATGTAATATGGACACATTATGTACCAAGACATTACATTTTTTCATATCCATATCAATATTCTAACCGCTTATCCTGGTCAGGTTTGCGGGGGAGCTGGGAGCCTACACATTATATATGATTATTAGACATACAGTATATGTCTTCAAAAGTGAACAACTTTAATCTGACATAAGGACATAAAGAAGAGTACTTTGTGTCCTCTTCTATCCTTGTGGCATGGTGCAATGCACCACCAGGTCCATTAACTAGGACCCTGGTGCATTCTCCAGAAGCCCCAGAGAGAAAAACCGATTCTGCACATTATCCCTGTGCTTGACCAGCAGTGTCAGCCTGGAAAGGCTATCTGAAATTCTGTGCTCATTATGGGTTACCCGTGTAAGCTTCCAGAACAGACAGATGCGAACCTTCTGCGAAGGAAACAGTGAGGAAGCTTTTTTTCCACATTATTTCCAAGAGCTCCTTTTAATTTGAATGTGACATATTTACTGAGGTTTCATCCCGCAGTTCAAAGACATGCAGTTCAGCTAACTGATGACTCTAAATTGCTCATAGTGTATGATTAGGTGTGGGTGTGTGCATATATGCATCCTGTGAAAGACTAGCATCCCATGTAGGGTTTACCCCAGCCTTGTGCCTCAGGGTTCTTGGAATAGGCTCCAGCACCCTGTGACCCTGACCAGAATAAGCGGGTAGAAGAGAAAAAGATGGATGCATGAATGGATGGATGGATGCACCATATTTACGCTTTACAGGAATTACATCCATTGTGTCCCTTAGCTTTTGTCCCAAACTTCCTGTGACAGGATCAATACAACCCTGTACTAGATAAACAGACATGAAAGTATATATGGATATACATACATTCATGGCTGTATGTATGCATATGGATGGATGGATGGATGGATGGATATTTCAGGCTAAGGATTCAAGAAGTATACTTGAATGCTTTAAAGTTTTCAAACTGACTGTTGTTACAAAAAATGGTGAGGAATTACATGCTTGCTGCTGTGGTAGCATTTGGATGCAATTGGCTAAAATCATGTGATTGACTGGAGCTCCTTCAGCTTTTTTGAACGCCTCATGATGTACCCTTGTCTAGGCGCAGGGGTTCCTCTGCACGAGGGACTCATTTAGTTGCTGGTCAAGAATAATAAGAAAACTAATTCATTCCTGACTTGACAAACCCACGTAATAAATCCCAGTCAATTCCTATTCCTGCCTTGGGAAGATTATTGAAACACTGACACATTAAATGCAGATTTTGGATTAATTCTACATATTCAGGTCAAAAACAACCCAGATGCACACTCCCAGTCAAAGGGCTTAACGGTATCTAATTTAATATAGTTATTAACAAGACATGGTCTGAGAGGATGAATACGACAAAATATATAAATGTGGAGCAGCAAGTAGCAAGCCATTCAAGGGCACCATTAACAATCCATAGAGATGACCTGCTGTTATAACCTTGAGGAGTGCTGATAATAACAATAATAATAATAATAATAATAATAATCACATCATCATGAAAGGGAAAAATGTTCCGCTGCAGTGTGTTCCTTGTTGTTACTATAATCTACTGTGTAACTTATAGAGCTAACATTCTGCCGCCATCAGCTTCATGGTCCATGTCCCCCATCCAAAACAGGCAGCTCTACTGCATAAACCATCTGGATCTCAAGGCTCCCTAATTGTCAAACCTCGACCACTCACTCAAGGGGAAAATAAAACAAACTTTTAAAACCCCCACAGACAATGCAAAATTGTAGGTATCTCAATTATTCAGAGCGATAGGTCAATAGCTTTTGATTCATATTCAGAAGTATATCTAAGACACATGACAGAAGTAAAAAAAAAAATATATATAGTATATACTGTATATTTATACTGTTTTTCCCTGTCTGCTCCCAGGTTTCCTAAATCAATCATGCCTGTATAAAACAGAATGAACAAGACACAAAACTGCACTGACCAAACTCTGAAGTATACTGCACACAGCATGCGAAAGTTATCTTTATAAATGCATGAAGCCTTGACTTATGACTGCCTCTAACACAAAATGTGCCAGCTATTTGCCAGCTATCCACATACTTGTATGTCAGTACTCTGGCAGATCCCTCTAGTGAAATGTAGAAAAGTGGTTCTTTAATTTCTTGGTGCGTGAGGTAACTGTTGTTTGTCCCATTAGGGACTGGACATTGTGCTGGTGAAGGCTGACCCGTCTGAATCACTGGGGCTGTGTAACTTGTCAGTGCTATGGTCTACTGTCAGGACATATTGATCTATTTTTAATTGCACGGGGAGTAAACTTCAGCCTTCGCTATTAGTTCTGCTAGGACTCCACTGTTTCCCAGGAGAGGAACTCCACAAATAGTTAAAATATGAGCTGATCAAATAGTTTTCTTGTCAGGTTTAGTCTGTCCAGTCTAAGCAAAAAAAAAAAAAAAAAAACAGAAAAAGGATCCTAAGATTTGGTCTTTTTGGATATTGCAAATGTATGTACTGATGATTTCAGCTGCCAAATTATAGCAGTGAACCTCTTTTTACACCTCAGTGTAGCACATCAATGGTTGATATCGATATATCAGATTAACTGCGATCACTAAAAAGCAGTATATGAAATAAGGATTTACATAATGAATGCAGGTGTAAAAAGGGCCTTTCATTTCTTGACTTTTGCTTTGAAAAACAGTTGTGAAAAATACATAAAGAACTTATTATAGGCTAAAAATCTGCCAGTTTATTTCACATAGTCTTTTTCTCTCTTCTTTTTATGCTCAAAAAAGGCATAGATGATGCGTGTAAACATTCTGCAACATCGTATCAAAGCACCAGACTCCTGTTAAGAATTGTACTGTCTAACTGCTTAATAAACCTTAGTCAGATTTTGGAACGCGAACATATAATGTCTTTTAGTGTCCACCCTTTGTTTTTCCCCTCAGCAGTTTCAGCATTAAGGTCAATCCCTTAGAGAACAATTATGTCGCTAGCACTGCTTTATTACTGAAAAAAAATGACCCATCAAACGCAGAGCCATGGTATAGAGAGTGTGAAGTGATTTTTCAAGTTACTCTTCTAAAATGATCTAGTTTTACAACTTTAGTGCAATGATTTTTACAGCAGAACATCCTTGCACAACACAAAATGATACTGGCGTTATAAGCCTTTTATTTTCAGTCAAATGCTGAGACTCAACCATTACTAAGTAAATAACGTCAAATACCATCCATCCATCCATTATTAAAAATGTATCTAGCATGTTGTAATGGAGACTCTGGAACCTATCCCAGACAGTATATGGCATATATACGGCATAAGGCAAGACGACACCCTGTTGCTATACCACTCCTTCACAGGACAAAAAAATATGTGGAATCATACACTATGGGTAATTTAGAGAAATTTAGAGACACTAGTTCATCCAAATCCATGCTTTTAGACTACTTAAGGAAACTGGCATCCTGACAGAAGGCCTACATCTCACAGAGACCAAGCAAAATCCAGGTGTAGGAATCAAACCCTAAACCCTGGAGGTGTGAGGTGATAGTGTTACCCAGACACCTTGAAATAAATTTTAGTTGCATGTGACAGTTTAAATCCTTAAGTTCTCATATCTGCAGACCTTAATCCTTAATATAATACCAAACATAACTGTAGTGCTAACACTATCCCTACCTTGATCATGATTAGCTCTAGCTTTCATTATGGTTATGGCTAGCGTCTGGTTTAGAATGAGGGTTATGTTTGGCATTAGAGTTATAACTAGGGCTCATGTTGATGCTAGGTTTGGAACTAGAGTTAGGGTAGGACCTATGGTTAGGGTTAAAATAATTATTTTGGTTGGAGCAATCATTTGTCTTGCCCCCATGTCACTCCCGGACCCAATGCACTCACCTGTGCTCATCATCTGTTTACCCTGCCCTACTTAATTGCCATTGTTCATCAGATACCACGTTTAGTCATTGAACTTTTGTGCAACCCTTGTCGGTACATTCTATAATTGCCCCATTCCCTGTCAGAGCCTCCTGTCCCCTGCAGTCTGTAACTAACCTCCCTGCCCCCCCACCTCCTGTTAAAAATCTGTGCAACCTGTGGTGTCTGCTTTTGGATCTGCCCCAGTCTCTGGGTTAAGGCTATTATAAAGTTTCAAGCTAGGGTTGTTCTTAGGATGGGCAGTAGGGTTGTGGCTATGATTAGCATTAGCATTGGCATACATATACTAAAACAACTCTGTTGACCAGCAGAATTAAGGGATCCCATGTGAATATCTCTCTCTCTTTTGTAGTCCAGGCGAGGCACACAAATGCTGCATGTTTTCTTTTCAGTACCTGTGTCCACAATTCACAGGAGCTGATGTGGAGGAGGTCCCAGGTGCATTCGCCTGAACTCTTTTTACAATGGCTGCAGCATCAGGGGATTGTGGTAGTTGATTCTGTCTATGGATCAAGTGCCCTGCTAAGCTCCTCAAAGAATATCCTTTGGTGCCGAAGTCTCCCATAACTACACCACTGACTGGCTTCTGTTCAGAGAACATTGGCACTGTATGAAGAAACAGCAACCATGTTGTGGAAAATTACATGGTTACCACCTTGTCAAGGGTATCAGTTCCTCATTTGGGCAAACTGTAGTCAAAGATCATTTGTTGTTTCTTGTCCTGCCTGGTACTCAGAGATGTATCATTATGCATTGTGTTCCTATGAAGGGCGTTCTTGTTCTTCTTGGGGCAAAACGACACTACTGTTGTATCAGAAAAGGCAAATTTAGTCAGAAGCTCCTTGAGGAGCACTTGCTTATTTTTCCTCACCGTCCCCAACACAGTCAGCTTCCTTTTTTCAGTTCAACTCCCAGTTTGTAGGATGTGAAGAGATTGTCACATATGTTATCTGGTTCATTTCAGGTAAACCACTAGGTAGCTTTCCAGTATAGAACTGCATATTCCAGGCGAATTTGCATTTGGCATCACTTGCTGCTAAAATTTTGATTGCATATATTCCAGGTTTACTGCGTGGAAGAACAGCATCCTTTGAATGGTACAAGTTATTTATTCACTATGATGTGAGGCTCAGAATTGTACGTTAAAAATAGGATTTTACCCCACACGTCTCTTTTTCCCTTCAACTTTCCTTTAAATCTCACATCAAGCAGTTCTGGTATCATGGCTATTAAAATATGGAACCCATGAGATTACGTGAGATGATTGAATCGACATTGTAGCCAGTGAGATTGCTCATCCACTCTCTGTACTCCATTAGTTCACAGCTGCTTCTCCTTTGGACCTATACACACCTCCTAATATTGGGATGGGTACATAAGCTTGCAGGTCAGGCTAATCGAGTAGCTTCCCGTTTTCCTGAAACATGTGTCTTCCCTCCAAGTTTGTCATATCTAATATGATCTATACTTTTCAATGGCTTCAGGAATCAGCACTTCAAAGTCTGACTTATGTTAGTGATTTGTGTTTGGGCAAATCATGCTTGTACTATGACCATTTTTATGATATCTGACACTGACAGTCTGTCTTGGTGAGGTTTTGGTAATGAAGCCAGTTCTATTGTGCCATCTGTAGATCTTCATGCCCATTCTCTGGATGCACCATTCTTTACAGTGAAAGATGTAGGCGTGGTATGTTCCTCTTCTGAATCTTCATTGGAAGTAGACACACAGTCAGGATAATCTTGATCATAAATTTCTGAAATATATTCTGTCTCACAAACATCTTCCTATATATTACTGTCTCCATCCTGTATCTGGGATAAAATCTTACTGGGCTCTATTTTGACGATCTAATGCAAAGCGTAAAGTGCAATGCACAAGTAACATTTATGCATGTGTCCAAATCCATTTTGCTGTTTTGACGGCAGAAAAAAACAGACTTTGCGCCAGGGCAAGGTGCAAAAAGGTTTTCCTAACTCTCTTAATTATTCAGAGGTGTGTTTTGGGCATAACATGCAATAAACCAATCAGAATGGCACGTCACCTCACCTTTAAAAGGCAGGGGCGCATGAGCTATACTGGATTGCTATTATAATGGCGTGTTTACCTGGCAAACCAGGTTGGTTTTCGGCCGAGGAAGCAGACGTGCTCGTACGCTAAGTGAAAAGGCGGGAGCAAATCATTTTTCACCATTGGTTCACCTAAGCCTGTCGAGGTGAAGCAGGCTTGGGAATATGGAGAGAAATTTGTCTCCATAAGTTATGTTCTATAATAAAATGTATATGAATAAAATAAAATAAAAAAAAAAAACAATCATTGCACTACAGAGTGTACCTGTGTCCGTAACGAGCATCAAGCACTCGCACGTTTCTAACACGTGCCGCTTAAATATCATTTAGTAATACACCACTGACTTTATATTTGGTTTTTGCTGGTCAAAAGCACAATGTAATTTCGCTGCCCTAAAATAGCAACATGCTGACAATGCGCCCAGCCACACCTCATTTAAAAAAAGACCGCTCCTACGAGCGGGAAGCGCGTGCAAAATCATTTGTTATTTTTAAAACGTGCACTTGGCATGAAAATGAGGAATGCGCTTATACGAAACTAGCAAAACCACTTTGCATCGCACTTTCTGCCAAAGTAAAATAGGGCCCATTGACTGTCAGTCTTCTGGAGCTCATTGTTACTTGTCTTGTCAGAAAATTCTTCTTGTAGAAGTGAGTGAGAGAAAACTCAATACATCCGTTTATGAGTATTAAGAAAATTGTGGAGGTGTAGTACGGACAAGTCAAAACATAATAGTGAAATTGAGCTTTGAAGGATCACATTTTTTTGGGTAATTTTTGGGTAAGTTTTTCGCACGTATGAAGGTTTCAGGTCAATTTGACCCAATATATCATCTTTCAATGTAAACTCTGCAGAGACATTTCAAACTACAGTCCATCAGACAGTCCAGACTCAACATACACGTCCATGATCTCCAATGAAGAAAAGTTATGAAATTTGAAACAAAAGAAAGTTAATGGTAATGCTGTTATGTCAAAAACCTGCCACATAATAGGAGGGTTAATGTTAGAGGTAGGAATAGTATTAGAGCTTACCAAGCCTAGAGAAATATTGAAAAATGATACTCTTGGAGACCTGTCTTATAGTACTGTAATAGTACATGGGGTCAGGGTACTCAGTTATCTCTCCAGTACTCCACCAAGATTCTGGGTTAAATGACGGAAAGCGACTACAGATGGACAGTTGTGTATACACGCCTCGTTCTCAGTCGTTGTATGGTGATATGTGTGTGCTGAAAGTGGATGTTACTAAACGTCTGAATCGTGTCTGTGTCTTGTCCAACATGACATTGATGACATGTGAATGTTAGGAGTCATCTTTTATCTATTTAGTTTTTTGTTATTGCTACTGTAGATGAAATGCTATCAGACTGAATGTTGCTATGTTATTGACAATACTGAACAAGTCGTTACAAAGATGTTTGACAGTATTGTACTTAGTGAAAACAATGGTTGCAGTAACTCCAAAAAAAAACTCTTTACACTATCCTGTGTCCTTTGTTCATCCCCACTTCAAAGTATTCTGAGTTTTTTAAAGTACAGTTTCCCTAGTTTTGATTTTACAGGGATACCTTTCCCCATGAGTCAGTTAAATAGGGAGGTTGTGGTATTGGAGGTGAGTGTGTATAACATCTTCCATTTATATTCACATCCTGTTATCCTATATTAACAGAAAGCTATTTAATCTAACAGAGTTTTACATGTTCATCACCACCACCCCGTGTTCTAAAACTTCAAATAGATTTACCCCTTTCAAAAAAAAAACTTCTAACATCACTTGAAAACTTTGATGTATCAATCAAATTTCAATTATTCATTATACACTTTCAGTATAATTATTATTTCTGATGGCTGGACTTAATAATTAAACATTATTAAGAAAGTCACAGAACTAATTACTATCTCATAGTACCATGGCAGCCAGTAGTTCCGAACTTTTTTAAAGCTGTTGAAGCTCACAATAGAAATTCGAGAGGGGAGTTTTTAAAGTCACCAGTGTCCATGAATTAGGCACGGATGTGATGCTTCACAGAATAGCTCCAGCTCGCCATCGCTTTGTCTTTCAAATGTTGTGATGTTCTGAGGAAGGGAAGGGCCTCAACCATATGGAAACTAGTACAACCCCTACAGCCACTTTAAGCCAAAGAAAGTACAACTTTAGTATGACCCATATGCAATATAGAATAAAGTTTAAAATTTGATTTTGATATAAACTTCTCATTATACAGACTTTCAATGTGCTTTTTGCAAAGCATTGGTAACGAACTCAGCAGGATAATGTCAGTTTTACTTAGTTATACCTAAAATTTACTTCTAATCTGAACTTCTAAATCTATTTGAACTATGTATATATCGCATCAATATGTCCTTCCATTTTTGTACAGCAGATCCTCATTCTATTTTGGCACAGCGCACTCTGCGATTCATTAAAAGCACATAGACAATATTTCATTACCCTTAAACCTTATGAACATAAGACTGAAAAGGAATTGTTTCAACTGCCTGAATTTGCTCATTCTTTGCACTTTTTCTCATTAGAAATCCCCATGCTTCCTGCTCTAAAAAGGTTTTTAAAAATTAATTTTTGGTTTGCATTTATAAAACTGTTGCTCAGTGGGTAGCACTGTTGCCTCACACCTCCAGGGCTGGGAGTTTGAATCCTCTGCTGTGTGAGTGGTGTTTGTATGTTCTCCCATGTCACTTGGGTTTCTTCTGGGTACTTTGATTTCCTCCCATAATTTCACAACATGTAGAGAGGCTCATTGATGTCTCTAAAAGGCCCATAGAGTGTGTGTATGTGGTCTGTGACAGACTGGGATACCATCTACGGTGTACCTCAACCTTGTGTCCTTGATGGACTGGCATCCCCTCCAGGGTGTACTCCAGCCATGTGCCCTGTGATCAGCTGGCATCCCCTCAAGAACATAGACTAGCCTTGTACCCTATGCTGGACTGACATCCCATCTAGAGGGTGTACCCTAGCTGCCCAGTCATTGACATTCCAATAAGCAAATAGGGTCAGGACTTGGCTATCCTAGTTTTCCTGAGGAAAACAGCTGATCAATTATTGGCTAACTAAAATGTTAGCCAAGGCTAACTCTAACACCTAACGTTTCGTCTGAGATTCTATTGTGTGGATAGCAGACTTACCACGTGTAGTGGTAATGGCAGGATTTTCTTTAGGCAGAGCCCCCACATGCTTGCCATGTGTAGCCATAATTGCGAATAGTCTGTGTCATATATGGTAGTTAAATCAGGTTGCACATTTAATATATACTTCACGGTAGACATGGCGTAACCTTGAGAAGACAGTCTTGCTGGAGTATGTGTATATACTGTATATGCAAGTGTTGTTAGCTGTTAACTGTTAAATTTCGGTGACACCTCTATGGCTATTTGTCAGTCTGTATCCAGAGTTCCCACATGGTACTGTGTAGTTAGCACACTTGCCATGTGTAACCAGAGCAACTGTATGGTGTCGTGTGATTAGCACCCTTGTCATGTTGTCACGTGGTACTCTGTGTTTAACACACTTAACTTGTGGTGCTTTTACTGCGTAGTTTGTTGCCAGGTATATTTTATTTTGATTATGCTTACGTTGATCTGTGTACTTTGGTTGCCTGCCCAACAACTAAATTATGTTCTGATTATTTTCTGGTTGTCTGAAATAAGTAGATGTAGCAAGTTCTTAGGCGGTGATGTTTCCACAATCCCTGGCTGGGACTGGGTTGTATAAACTGGGGGTGAGTGACTATGTAATAACAGAGAGAAACTGCAATACACCACCAGAGATAGGCCATTCACACAAACAGTGTCCTAAACTGACTTGCCCAAACAAGCTGACATATGAATTTGCAGCCTCTGAATCGAGTCAAGCTGTTAAACTCAGTCCCTGTACTGACTTAACCAAGCTAACGATTGCGCCTTTGCAGGCTCTGGATTGAACCAATCGGTAAAACTGCAGTCACTGAGCTGAATTGAATAGACAAGCTGATATTACGCCAGTTTGAAGTGCTGGGGTACTCGAGTCCGGACTCAGACTCAAGTCCGAACTCGAGTACATCTAGGAACGCTCTTGCACTTGTCACGGACTTGCATGGATTTGTACTCCGTCTTGCACTTGTACTTGAAATTTTGGGACTCGGGAATTTTCCCGAGACCAGCCGAATCAATGGCACATATCCGAGACATAGAAATGAAAATTAAACATCTTGTCTGCATGCAGCTGTAGACGTCACGCTGTCATGTGAGCACCCCAGAAATAAACAAAGACTTGCTTGCTAGCACACGTTATTTTCCCGCCAATGCACATCTGCCAAATCCACGCTCCACAAATGATCTGAACATTATTTCTTTCTCTACATAGTCCCTTGAAACGGAATCAATAGTTTATGCTGCTGAGTGCTAACCACATATACGGGGCAGTAGAAAAATCAGATATTGCACATTCCATGACAAAAGATATCACAAGCGATGCTTAATTTATGTGGGCTCCATTCCCAGCAAACCTGCTTACCTTAAATTAGTCATGATTTCATAATTAGATGTATAATCTTAAAATTTCAAAAGTGATAAATTAAACACTGTATTTTCATCATTATTTCAAACTTAATGAAATTTTAAAGCATCTCTAGTAATATCGTCTGCAGTTGGGTCACTCTTTCTCTGTACCTGCATGGTCAAATACCAAAAGAAACTGCAATTAGCACTTAGTAGTAGGGCTGGGAATTGATCTCAAAAAGAATTGATTCCTCGATTCCCGGTAACTGGAAGCCTTGGAGTCGATTCCATGCAGTAAATGGCTCAAGTGTGCCTGTCCTACCCCCACCCCTCCCCCCAGCACACCAATGTCTTGAGAACAGTGAGAGCAGAAAGTCAGGTCTGATTCAGCTGTTGTGTCAAAACGTGTATATGGTGGTACTTTTCATTAGAAAAGTAGGAAACGTGAAACGTACCATTTATCATCCCTAGCAAATAATAAACCCACGACGTTATTGTTGAAACATCTAAAGGCTGTCCCTTCTAATGAGCTGAGAGAGGAAAGTTATAGGTACAGGCTTAGTGCCCATAAACCAGATTATTTAGTTAGCTCTCCAAGTTACAAATATCCCTTTCATTTTTTCTCCCTTTACTAAAAGGCACATGTATATGATATGAAGTATACAGTATGTATGGAATTTTAAATTGCAAATTTACTGGCGGACTGTGAAATTAATTAATTTGATTTTTTTGTAATTGTCAAAACCCTCTTGTCATTCGCACTAACATTTCCGTATGGTTTGTGTCATGCCCTGCTTCCCTGCTCCTTCTGTGATTCCCAGTGTGCCCTAATGGGACACACCTGTTCTGCGTTTTCCCCTCGTTATCAGTTTTTAAGAGTGCTTCCCAGTCTTATTTGCCTCAGTCCGGTCATTAATGTCACCCCAGTGTGGTTCCTGCCTGCTTCAGTCCCTCGGTTTGATCCCTGGTGGTCCCCTGTTTTATGTTTCGAGCCTTTTTGCCTTTGGATAATAAACCCTTGTGTTACTTTCTACTGGCTTCCCTTCATCAACACAACAGTTTGTTTTGCAAGACCTCTATCATTATTACATTTTAAGTCTTTGGAAGCGAGAATTGAGAAAAGCACTGTCTGGAATCGACTCTTGAAAATGATTCTGTCGATTCCCAACGACTGAAATTGGAGTCGATTCCAAAATGTTTGGAATCAAATACGCTGCTTTGTAGTGTGAACTCCCACTCCTGCTTCACCGGATCTGCATATGGTAATAAGTAGAAAACTAAATAATGTTGTCCAATGAAACCGTTTGTGGGGGGCAGCTTTACCACAATTATACTTGTGGGGTACGGTTGTGCGTTGGGAAAAAAAATTATGCTTGTATAGCACATGCTGGGAATGAAACGGTGCATTGTGACTGCAAAATCGGCTATTATCCATTTTGCATATGTAAATCATGGGGAATTCCTCTGCAAGACATGCAGCAAAAAGAAACACTCTGCGGAATGCAAATACTTGTAACATCTCAATTACTGAGGTGGCTGACACAACTTCCAATTTCTACAGACATGCGGAAAGGAAACATAAAGCCAGGTACACAGCTAAACTAAGACTATAATGTGGCATGGCTAGCTATAATGCTAGTGATGATATGCTTCAACGTATCTTAACATACATGTAACATAGAGAGCTAGCATTTCCTACTTATTAAATCCTCCGTGTTGCACAATTGAATCAATGTTTTATTAGCCAACGTGAGACCTTGATGCATAGCTGTTAGCATGTAAGCCAACGATCCAGTTTTCACAAATTAACATAATCGACAGCACGTGCATTTCTTAATAGTAATTTGACCCGTATTTAGATAGCGCTCCTGTAGATATGCCATTTTTTCTTTCAAAAATATTTACTAAAACCTTAAGAAATTAAGATGTATTGTCTGTATCTCATTATATCTCATTTAATAAAATGCATTAAATTCATAAATTGATTTTATATTTCATGTGCTTAGATTATGCATTGGTTTTGAAATTGGGGGACTGTTGAACTTAAATCATTGACAGGATACAATAAAGATTTTTGTTACATTGAAATTCACACTCTTTTACTTTAAAATATTGATTCACTTTATGGTCTCGGACTCATCTTTTATGAACAAGGTCTCGACTCAGACTTGAATACTTAAGGACTTGGACTTGAACTAGGTGGACTCAAACCCAACACTACCAGTTTGTAGCTGCCTTGTCACCACTGAACTGACATCAGAAGATTTTCCCATTTTGAGATTTCAACTCAGTTGAAAGAAAATTATGCGTGACATCACAGTGTGGAAAGGATATTTAGCTGAGTAAAGACAAGCCTTGGAATAATCAGAACAACAGTAAACTGACGAGGGATCGTTTTAATCATATTCTATAACAATCATTCAAGGTAAATTTGGTATTGTGCATTTGATGCTGTGTATTTCTTCAGATGCAGATGGAAAGATATACACACATTTATGCCTTTGGCTGCCCTGTTGGATTCCTTTGTTGGGTCAGTAGGTAGTGTTCCACTACACAAGGCTTTATAGGGGTAAACAAACAGGTCCATACAAACATATTTTAAGAAGAGGGAGAAACACAGGGTGACATACAAGAGTGGAGGAGCACACAGGTGGATTGTATCCTAGGTAGGACAGTCAGCCTGAAGGAGATTGGAGACTGTAAAGTGTTGGCAGGGGAAAGTGTAGTTAGGCAACATAGGATGGTGGTCTGTAGGATGACTTTGGAGATCAAGAAGAGGAGGAGAGTGAGAGCAGAGCCAAGGATCAGATG
>JAACJT020001733.1:0-14039 GCA_009936485.2 Gymnarchus niloticus | reverse complement strand
AACCCCTTCATATTATTCAGCCTAGTCTTGCACCATCACTTTTCTCTTCCACACCTGTTCATGCACGTTCCTGATCCTCTAACCCCTTCATATTACTCAGCCTAGTCTTGCACCATCACTTTTCTCTTCCACACCTGTTCATGCACATTCCTGATCCCCTAACCTTTTCTGGGGGAAATAAGAATCAGAATCTTTTTTATATACCAAATGTAGAGCGTAGACAGGAAGCATGACCACACACAAAGAGTATGACATGTGAAGATCACGTTACACAAATGTAATTTGCAAATGTACAACATCACAGCAGCATACAGCTATGGTGCAGAGGTACTGTATGTGGAAAGTGTCTCTATGAAAGTAGTGTAAGTCGAAACGGCTGTGTATTGAAAATAAACAAACCCACAAAAAAATACAGGGAAAATAGTTTAAAATGCTGGCTTGCTGAACTGGGTTAGAGCACAATGTACTGTAGGTTCAGACCAAAGTATGATTCTGGAGAGACTTATTGAAACGACAGGCGACTTTCAGAAAGAAATGGTTCAGGTGCAGTGTGTATAACAGCAACACTTTCATGAGAGAGGTTTCTGTAGCAGGTGGTCACTGGAGTGTGTCTCCTTCACACGCTTGGCTCCATCATATGCTGTTCCACCACCTTCCTGCCCCACCATGTGCCTGTCTACTGGGACCACTCCACCATCTGCCTCTGCTCTAACATGTTACTCATCTACCTGAGCATCTCCACCATCTGCCTGCTTCATTTTATTCCTCATCCATCTGTGCAGGCTGACCACCTGCCTGAATTTAAATCGCATTCAACTTGTCTGGTTTTTCTCGAGATGTCTTCCTCTCTCTGAAGGAGTTTTTTCCTAGCCTTAGACTTCCTCTCTGGAGACCTCATCTTGTAATTATATAAAGTGATTTGTGACAATGCACCTCGTTAAAAGTGCTATGTAAATAAAATCCAAATAAACAGAGGGGGACATGGTGGTGCAGTGGGTAGCTCTGTGAATTGGTGGCTTGAAGCCCCCCTCCTCTCCTTGTGTGCTTGTGTACATTTAATACATTATTCCTGTGCATTGTGGGTTTTCTCTGAGTACTCCATTTTCCTCCTGCAGTAAAACAACATGCCATTCAGCTAACTAGCATAAATTACTCAAAGTGAATGTGTGTGTGTGTGTGTGTGTGTTTGTGTGTGTGTGTGTGCCCTGCAATGGACTGCCATCCCACCCAGGGTTGAACCCCAGTTTTGTGCCATCTGCTGTCTGGGATAGGCTCCAGGTCAACCTGTGACCATAACCATGATAAATCCTTAGAAGATGAAAGAATTAGACAGTAGCATCAGGCAATAGTTTAACAGTATCACAGGTTACTGTTTTATGAGTTATCAATATAAATAATTTATCACGTTATTACATGAGGACTTTTAACAGCAAGTGAAGCAAGCCTGAAGTCCCCTTTTAATACCTGAAAAGTGTCACACCAGACATAAACCACAGGGAGCACAATGAGGCTAAGGTTTTGGGCAATCCTGGAACTGCAGGAGCTCACATCATTCTATTGCAGGAGGTCAATTAATGGAAAGACAAGAACCACCTGTGCCGGGACTTGAAACAATTATTAAGGATTGTCTCCTCTCCACCTAGGGTCTCTTACCTATGATGTTTGTTCTAATGCGCGCCCTGTGAAGTTAATATTAACTATTAGTTATTCTTCCCTGTTTTTGCAGTGGACGGGAAAGCATTTTTATTGCCTTCCATTTTGTTACACTTGTATATTTAAGACTAGTTTTTAAAAATATCATGAAGTTCCACTATGCTTTTGATTTATTTACCTGGTTACATGAAGGCTTTAATTTTGTTCTTCAGAATGTCAAGATGTTCAAGATGTTTCTTGACCATATGCACTAAGTACACTGCAGTGTTTATCAGTTCAGCTACTTTCAGTACCAAGAACTAAGTAAAATTCACATAAATACATAGCAAATACACAACTGCAATAATGCAGTGAAAACGAGCAACGCTTAGACACTGCATACAATATACAGTGTAATACAGTAACAGGTAACATTGCTGGAATCTAGCTTCAGCTATCAATTATGTGGATAACTTGAGACAGAAATGTTCTTGGATCAGTATCTCAGCTTTGTGGCATTACAAAGCCTCCTCCTGATGTGGTTTGGGTCCTGTGATATACCTCACGCACCTCCAAAGCTCTCCCCCCAAGAACCTCTGAAAGACTCTTTTGCACCATCCACACGCTCTAAATGATCAAACAGGAGTATCATTTCCCATCAGTGAACTACCCACAGACCCACAACAGACTAGGGTCTGCACACCCACCTCTCTTCCATGGCAAACAGGGTCAGTTAAGGCCATTGAGTGTACTTTGATCCTCATTGAGATGTTCTGGAGTTTATTCCAAAAGCCTCAATGTCAAAGTGCAATGCAAAGATGGCTTGAAATGATTTAACCCTCCGTTCAAGTTCAATCCAATCACAAGGTGACTCTGTTCAGGTCGACCCCCTTTCCAGGGTGAGTTGGTTCATCCAATAACTTTGATGCCTGAATACCCCTAATGAACAAACCATCAGCAGCTTATAGTGAAGATGAAACCTGATGAAGATACATCCTCTACACACTTCCTCAGGGGAAATGTTTAGATTGTTATCTCACTCTGTTCTTTATGACCACGTTAATTTCCTTAGTGGCCCAGAATGAATGTTCATCAGTTAACTGAGTGATATTGTTTAATCGTTTTCTTCAATTTCCCAGAAATTCTGATAAATGTGAGTTGGTTCCCAGGGTAAAATGTCTTGATAATTTCCTAACGATAAATATTTTATATTCAATTCTGGCAAAGCACATTTCAGAGTGCAGGGTCTGACGTCTTTAGAAATGAAGCCTAAGTTAACAGTGGCAAAGAAAGACTGCCCCAGAGAGAGGAAGAAACCTTAGGAGAAGCCAGGCTGAAGGGAGAAGCCCATCCTCACATCTGGCTGACGTCATGCAGTACCATTTTACCTATTTCGATGTGAGGTAACTCCTGACAGATGTTGGGACAGCACAATTATGCAGGAAGGCAGGCAGGTAGGAACACAGGTAAGCCTGTGGACAGATGGTGGACTCCCTATATCTGGACCTCCAAGTGGGCTACCTTATGGCGGGGGAGGGTGGAAGATACGGAAGGTACGTCAGTAAGTGTAGAACAAAAATACGACAATGCAAACAACAGAGTGGATACAATAAAAAAATGAAAATGTCCAACAGGACTAAGGCATGGCAGCATAACTCTGAGAGGCTGAGGCAGGTATGGATCCTGCTATGATCTCCAACAACATGCAGCCTCCAGGAAAATTTCAGAACTTAACAAATGCACACATTTCTCACTTTGAGATTATTATGATTTGTTTTGTTCCTCCAGAACTAAATTTATTGCAAATTTGGTTTCTGTGTGACATAAAAGCAGATATAAACACAACTTCAGGGTGATTCAATGTCATCTAACAAATAATGAGTTCTGACTTGGCTACTTTGTTTTGGACAAGGTAACTAAGTGGAAACCATCTAAAGTTATTCTTAGAACATCTCATGAAGCTCAGAATGACTCCATTTACAAGCACTGACATGTTTTGCTTGAGAAAGAAATGCAACCTCAGTTTATATTGGTACACTTCTGTATCCGGGTGCCTTGAGGGCTCTGTGGGTCACTGTTTTGGGGGTTTTCTGTGTGCCTGGAGTTTGCATGTTCTCCCTGCATCTCGAGCAACATGCAGTTAGATTTATCAGTGTCTTTAAGCTGCATGTGTACGTGTCCCGCGATGGACTGGCAATAGGGCGTCGTACATCCAGCGTGTCCAGGCTTGTTATCCTTACTGCTGGAGATAGACTCCAGGCCCCTGCCAGCCTTTCCTTGAAAGGCGGACACATGTTTTTGTATTCATTAAACTACATCTTTATGCTTCTCAGAACCAGTTTTTACTACACAGAAAAGCATACCTTTTCTTGGAAGGCCAAAATGTATCCTAAAAATTCTTAAACCAAAGCAATACTGAAAAAACATATAATAAGCTCTGTACATGCATGTTCGATATGTCGTGTATTTTATTTTTGTGTCTTTGGTGCAGTTTAGCTGAAAGGTTGTTGTTATGATAGCACCAGACGAAATGACAATGTGAGAACAGAAATGACTCGCCTGAACAGTGACATTAACATGTTATTAGTATTAGCATTCCGTCCAATATGTAACAGCTTGTGAAAGGCTGGCACCGTGACAACATACACAAACAGGCCTGTTTTTACTGAACACACTAAAAACCACATGAGGATGTGGAAGATTAATTGCATGCACCTCGTTTAAAACCGCATGCTGCAGCTCAGTCCGAGCACACTTTGATGTCTCTTCTCTTCTTTAGAGTAAGGTTATGTGAAATGACCTTCTGACCAAGCTCTTGACATGGAATCCCAACAACCAGAAACGACTGTCCTGTTTTGAGACCATGACTGTTATTATGGTCTGTATGCACAAAAGCAAATGAATAATGGCCTTGTAGGCTATGAAATGGATTTTTATGTCAAAATTATGGGTGATTTGAAGAGTTTGTATACTTTCATGCTGTTAAGGCTGTAATTATACCAAAAGAAGATTGAGAATCTTTAAGCTCTTTTAAGAGAATGCTGTTCATCAAATTTAAATTGAATTCTGGCCTTAGCGTGTGATCATGTAGGTTGAACTGCACAAGAAAATATCTGTTATGGTGGTTTACAATATTTAACTGTTACACAGCCATGGTGACTGACAGCCTCTGAACTTGCCAGGACCATTAAAGTGTGTCACTCATGTGAGGTCCCATATATACACTGTAGTATGGAAGCCTGTTTAAAAACAGTCCCAAAAAACATATAAAAATATCCTGACAAATTATAAAGGGTTAATACATGTTATAAAAATGGTAATACATTATCACTATACCAAGCCATGAAGATACCCAGGTTTCTATGACCAGATTCAGGAAACTAACAGGCAATTGGCGACTTAGAGTGAAGTATTTTCCATTTGTATTTGTAATGTCCTGACAGCTCAAAATACCCTTTATTAAGGCTCTATCTTGTTTTGAACATGTGTTGAACCAAACAACACTAGCACAATTTGATGTTAATTAAGCAACAGCACTCAGTTTTGTCACGCCCCTTCCCCAGTCTCCCTCGTGAGAAAGCCACCTTAGCAGCTGCAGAGCATGAGTTTCACCGTTTATATGCATGGCCATGCAAGAGTCTCATTGCGAAGTATAGAGCTGCCTGATGCGCATTTGGATACTGATTACTGATTTTAACACTGATCGCAAATGATAGAAATGGCAATAAATCAGTTTTTCTTATAAAAAAGCAAACAATCTGAGATATAAATAGTAAGTAAGCAATGTGAATCAAGTGATATTCTTACGGAAAGTTTCAGGAATATCCAAAGATGGTTTAGTGAATAAGCAGCTCAGGATAACAAACTCAGAATTCTCAAAAGGGAAAGCTTTGGCATGACACAGGGAGTAAAAATAGTCAAATTTCCAAATTCCAGCAAAGGCCCTGTACTTTCAGCTACATCACAAACAGAATGAGAAGCCGGCAACCTTCAGAGGTCATTAAGGGAAAAAGTCCAAGCCAGAGTCAACGAGCCCATGCCATTGTTATCTGAGAGCTGTCTGTTTTCAAGTGGATTGGAGGACTATAGGCAGTGCCACAAGAATTCTGCTGGTCCCAGGAGACCCTAACTTCACGGCAGAACAGAGTCGACCCACCTGCTTGGTTGAGAGAGCTGTTAGAACATAATGAGCAATATTGACTTCACATGATCATTAGGTCTGTTTTGTCTCTCCCACAGGTCTAAATTACAGGGTGATTGTGTTGCTTTTGGTTACATACTGAGTAACACACAACCTGCAGCAAATTACGATGCTATAAAACAAGTAAATGACACAATAGGTATAGAATGAGTCTTCAGATGAGACAGCACTAAGTGACGTCAGGATATTGGACCCCATGTTATGTGTACCCTTCAGATTTATCAGTAGGTGGTGCTGATACTGGACCCAGAACACTTCTGACCCTGGTGGTATTTAGATCCCCTGACAATTACGTGGTGTTGCTGGGCCGTTCCTGGTGAAAGCACAGGCTCTGGCCACAAACTGGTCAGAATGAGCACTCTTACTGGCTGAGCCATGAGATTCTCCAGTCGAGTTTGCCTGTACGTTTCACCAGAACTCCATCAACAGCATTTAAATATTTAAACTATTTCTCAAAATGCACCTACTATGTATCTATGCTGAACATAGCTGCATTTAAACAGTGAATCTTATTCAGGGCCTGTCCACAAACCCGTAGCTTAAATTAGCCCCAATATTTATTACTGTATATATGGAGGGAAATAATGTGCCCGATAAAAACCCAATAAAATCACCAACAGCATCTTGTAACACGTGTCCGAGCTACCACACTGACAGCTTGATGTGTGAACTAGCCTGACATGAGTTTCCAAAAATTGGGTGCATGATAAATTTCCAAGTTCAATTTGTTTTCTGGTCCTTGTTTTGGGTTCCTTATAACAATGCGGTAGTGGCGTCCTCTGGTGGACATCGTTAGAACAGAGATTCGACTGTTGTTATGAAAACGCACAGCGGGTTGCGGGATCTCTGCTCCGCTGAAGTTTCTGCAGGGTTTGAGATGCGTTTTGCCTTCTAGGATTGCACCACTTTACCATGGCAATGGAATCTTTAAAATAATATACACCTGTATATATAATGTTTTATCATTTTTGCGTTTCTGAAAGGAATTGGCTTCCTAATCACATTCGTGAGCATTTCCACTGGAGGTATTCAAGAGATTGCGGTTATACAAGAAACTACAGCTCTTCCACGAAAACATCACCTCAAGACACCCAAAATAAATGGTTTTAAAGACTTTCATTCTTTCTTATGAAATTTAAAAATGATCTTCCGTGACTTAATGAATGGAAGTTTTGGTGGAATTCACTCAAGGGACGCCATTAATTTAACTTCATCACAAACTCTTGCGAACATCAGCAGCTTCTCTTGTGAGAAAGTCTGGCAGAAATCGCAGTCCGTTGCTGCTGCGGTCTTTCTCTCCGTCTTCATATTGTTCGCGGTCTTGGGGAACATTTTGGTTATCTTATCCGTGCTCTGCAACAGACGCTTGCAAACCGTTACAAACATATTCATCGTGAACCTGGCTGTAGCCGACCTGCTCCTCAGTATAATAGTGCTGCCGTTTTCGGCATCTTTAGAGGTCCTGGGGTGCTGGTTTTTTGGCAGGATCTTTTGCGACGTCTGGGCTGCGGTGGATGTGCTGTGCTGCACCGCTTCTATTATGAGCCTCTGCGTCATTTCCATTGACAGGTATATCGGTGTGAAATATTCCTTGAAGTACCCCACCATAATGACAGAGAAGAAAGCTGGAGTGATTTTAGTGCTACTCTGGGTATCGTCTACGGTCGTATCAGTAGGACCGCTTATGGGATGGAAAGAACCGCCGCCTTCGCAAGACACCATCTGTAACATCACGGAGGAGCCGGGCTATGCTCTCTTCTCGTCCCTGTTCTCTTTCTACCTTCCGCTGACGGTGACCCTGGTGATGTATTTCAGGATATATGTGGTAGCCAAGAGGACTACGGAGAGCCTTGAGGCGGGAATGAAAAGGGAGAGGAACGATTCCATAGAAGTTCTGCTGCGGATTCACTGCAGAAATAACGTCCTACGAGGAGACAGGGAACGCAGCCCGAGCCGAATTAACCCTCTTCGGACTTCACTCTCTCTGCGCCTTACCAAGTTTTCCAGAGAGAAAAAAGCTGCCAAAACTCTGGCCATTGTTCTAGGTGTCTTCATCATTTGCTGGCTCCCGTTCTTCATAGTTTTACCACTAGGTAAGCTTCTATTTCATCTCTCTGGTTTACTAAACTTTAGTTCCTAGTGCTTTGAAAAGTATTAGTCTATAAGGCAATGATTTACTTAGAAAATTGCAGAAGAAATTATCTCGATGCAGTTTTTTAAGTAACTAATTAATTAGCGAATTACAACAGTTTGCAAAAATCGTTTGCGTGAGATGATGCGCTCGTGGTTCCTTCTGATAGGGTGAAGTGACCGGTGTGGAGGTTCGTTAGCGCGTGGGTAGAACCGGATTCTCCCCCTCCGATGATTCGAATGAAGACTTCGTGTTTGCTGAACAGGAGTAGTAGCCTCGCTTTACGTTGCTTTCGGCAAAGGCGCCTGATAAATGAACATACAGTATGGAAATGCAGTGATAGAAGGCTTTTTGAAGGTGGAAAGACTTGCATGTAGGCTACATGGCAGGAATTTTGCATAAAGAATGCGATTTTGAATGCTTTAATTCGCTCAGAGCTATCTTTTTTTATCGGAGTGATGCTAAACTGCCAAATGCATATTAGAACAGGTAGCAACAAAATGATTATATTGTAAAGCTACACTTTACAGACTGACTCAAGACTGCCTTTTGGGATTGTTTGGTATGCATGTGAAAAAGTCACTAAGGTCGTTAAAATTATATAAACAAATTCCAGGTCACCGGTATGATCATACATGCCAGCAAAATTCATAATACACCGTCCTTTACAGTTGTGCTAAATATCAAAGTGGATTTGCAACAGTAATAGTAAAAATGTTGATTTAGTACAAATGTTTACAACTCAGGAAGACCACCAGACAGAGCTCATATTCCTCCTCATCCTAAATGCTGTCCAGTTTAACATGGACAGAGTGAAAGAAATTCTTTGCAAACAGCTTTTGTTCCATGTCCATCCATCCAGCCATCCATCCATCCTCTTTCTAAACTGCTTAATCCTATTCATGGTTCCTGGAATCTATCCCAGGAAGCCTTAAGGCACAAGGCGGGGCATACTTCATTGAGGGAGATTGTCATTTGAGGACCACTTCCAGGTATGCCGCAGAAATTTCCTGAGCATCTTGGAGAAGCAGCTTCCTGCAAGGCCAACAGTGTCACTGTAAATATGGACAATTTCAATCTTCCATGCGGAGATCCTTCGCTCCTTCAGTCCATTGCTTCTTTGCATAAATACAGAAAATTTCCTTCATTTTTTCTATTTCTTCAGCTTTCTATCCATCAGTCATCCCCGGCCACTTACCCAGTACAGGGTCATGGATCATAGCCTTCTCAGTTTATTAACAAATCTGTGTTACACCATCGTAAAACCAAGCATGCACCCAGCCACTCTCAGTCAGTTCCTGCCATACCTTCCCTGAATACTAAAGCAGACCTGTAGATAATATACAGCTCTGGAAAAAAATTGACTACTCCATATTTTTTAAATCTGCATTTCGATTCCTATGGTAGTCATTCCATGTGCAGTTTTCTTGAATTACCCCAATATACCTCATTCACAGTAGTAAATTGCAGATCAGTGCTTTTCTTCTGATTTGGATTTGGTTGTGTGTCCTGTTCTCCCCTTATAAACTTTGTCACTCTCGGCCTGTGTTTGGACTGCAGATTTGGATCAGAATTCAGATTTTTTTCCCTCTTGTACCACTGCCTGTTTATTTCCACTGTTTCTGCACCACAATTCTGTAAATTCACTTGTTTCTTTTACCCTTGGATTCTCTTCCTCTATTCCATACCGTCTGGACACTGGAGATTTATTAAACTTTAAGTTATCATTTACACTGCTAACCTGTCTCTGCTCTACTTTTGAATCAGATCTGTAAGGATGGCTGCTTGAACTGAGGTTTAAGTGAGAATAGGCTTCTTAAGCAGATGGTAATGACATTACATTATTGCCTATTCATTTCAGGTCTTGTGCATCAAGTGATGGAGGTGAGAGTGTGTGATGTGAGTCAGTAAGAGGCTGGGTTTGGCTGATTTTGTATTGCCATGGTGACTCATCTCTGTTGTCCTCCTCATGATTCCTACCTCAAAACCACTGCTTGCCACCAAAGTCAGTCTTTGGACCTTAATGAGGCATGTTAACTTTTGTAGAGATTTTGTAATTTGAGTCCATTGTGTATACAGTAAAATTCCTTTGTAGTTCTTATCTAGCTTTAATCTTGTTGTTGAACTGTTGTCATATGAGAAGAGATGACAGTCGGTCCATCTATCTTCTAATTGCTTATCCAGCACAGGCCGATGGGAGTAGATAATTGTGAGAAATGAAAATGTGAGTGTTGAGCAGCTTATTATGTTGAAATCGTTTCTTACTCTTTGCCATCACTGCAGCAGCATTTGCTCATGGACTACATAGCATGGCAGTTGAACGCATGACTTTATTCACATTTTGATAAGTCCAGTTCTCGCTGGCTGTGTGGGATCGAGGGGCCCCTCTTAACTGCACATCATAAACACGTTTAAGGCGCCTCTCTCAGTGTCCTCCCCCAGATGTCCCATTTGGCTCCATATATCTGTTAATCAGATAACAACCTTAACTACGTTTGCCTACAGCTCTCTTTCTTGCTTATTTCTTTTTTTTATAAACATGTCATTGGCTGACCCCTACTGGCCAGTGGATGTCATATGACATATGAGGTCCCAAAGGACAAAAAATGTAACTGATTGACGGCCACATCAGAACGAATATTCAGATAAGAACAGAGTGTACTGTACCTCCAATACACATACTGGCTTGGGATGCTCATTTCTAAATGAAGTTATTCCTTGGATATTTCTTTTGGTCCTTATAACCACTGTTCCAAGTCATATGCTGTCCTGTCATTTATGAATAACTTAGTATTGAAAATTGGAAGCAAAATGAAGACTGTGTATCCAAGTTGAAACTGTAGTCCATTACTCCATATGATATTGAAAAATCAACTGACAGTTTTATCCCAAATGACACTGCGCACAGGAGTCAGGATGTATAGTTAAATTTTTATGTTAATCAACCCAGTGTCAGTATGCAGTTTTTGCAAAACATTTTTATTCAACATTACTATTTTTGTACAAGAAATACTGATTACAAATACAGGTTATTGATTCTCACAAGATTTTTATATTTTAAACTGACGTCAGATTAACGTTATGTTGTAAACAATTTGTGTGCCCCTGCTGTCTCCATAACTTTACACTTTAACCAAAGTGACATCCTGTTTCTAAATGAAAGCCCATAGCTATGATGTTGAAGTCCTGGATGTTAAAACATGCTCATAGTGAGCTCATGGTTCCCTCTCAGTCCGTTCTGCTGATGTTCTCAGGCCTTGTTATTGTGCCATTTCCCATCATACTTCACATTTAAAGATGTCTGCCTGTTTAACAAGGTCAGAGGTTTCTCAGTTGTATGAAGTTGCCCAGTCTTTATATTCATAAACACACTGGTTTCTCTCCATTTTTGGGTATTTTTTGGGCACGATGCTGGTGATGCTTTTTAAAGAAGGACATTGCATGTCATATGACTGCCTTGCTTTTCCCATCTCTACATTAAAAATAAAAAGCATGCCAACCCAAAGGTTAATTTCCTAGATAAAGTAGGAAGTACCATTAATGCAAACATTTCTATAGCAGTGATGGTAAATTTTCCTTAATGAAACTTTAGATAGTTTATTTGATGTGAACAGTTTTTATATTCAGTTTGCATAGTTTCAAAAATATCCTATTCCTATATAATGAAGAATAAAATGCCTTCACTGAGACATTTTTGTCATCAAATGTTCCACTCATCTCACTGTTCTTAGTGTGTCATATTCAGTGTGATTAAATTATCTCGCCTGTGTTGCAGGTTCTTTCTTTCCAACCTTAAAGCCTTCAGAGATGGTCTTCAAAGTTATCTTCTGGCTGGGTTATTTCAACAGCTGTGTCAACCCCCTCATCTACCCCTGCTCCAGCAAGAAGTTCAGGCGTGCCTTCCTCAAGCTCCTGAGGTGTCAGCGTCAGCAGGGGAGACGATGGAGGCTGCACGACCTGGGCTGGAGGACGCCAAGAAGAAACACCTTCAACATCTACAGCAGACACTTCTCAACATCAGAGGCCCTGGCTTTGAATGATTCCCTCTTTCAAAAGGGCACAGGTTGGACCCAGCAAGGGAGGTTCATCACCCCTCTGCAAAGTCCATCCTCTTGACTCAAAGTAAAGATGAGCAATCTCTCCAACAAGATCACATATGGACACAACAACAGCTTTGCACAGACCTCAAGCACAGCAGCAGTTGATTCAGTTTCACTGGGTGTCTTCAACAGTCCTGAAGATTGCAGAGTTCACAATGGCACAGGGTACTACAGCCTCACAGAAACTTATATTTAGACAGAGACAAACAGACACCCACCCCTGTATTTACAAACCTAATTTTATTTCATAAAATTGGTTCAAAAGGTAAAAATTAATTAACTGGAAACACTGCTTCCATTATATCTTATAGAAAGAATAATTACTACTTCCAGGCCAACAGCAAGGTCACTCAAATTAAACCTTCACGGATGAAGAGGTGAGAGGTGAAAACATTTTGTTCTGGATTTGCATCACATCAGAGCAAGAATAGCTCAGAAAGCTGAATAAGGCTTTGAAGAATAGAAGAGTTGGGTACTAATTCATCAGGTGTGGATAAGGGAGAATCTGGACGTCCTGAATTCATAAGTCAAAGGATGAGCATATTAGTTTTAAGGATAATGTATTTAGTAACATTATACATAAAGTTTTGATATCACAAAACTACTGAAACAGAGGATGTTTTATTTGAATCCCATGCAATTATTAATTACAATAACTTGGTTTGGTTTTTTGCACTTTACCTTTGAAGTTATATCATCTTGTTTAAGGTTACATACAGTGTATCGTGATTAAAGATATATTTTCAATTCAGTGTAATCAGTTAAGATAATAAGAAACACCACACATTGTAACTGATGCCTTATACAGATCTCTGAATTTTGCAAAAAATATGATGTTCTGTTCATTTAAGGCATTACATTTTTTTTTTACTTGTTGCGAGAGAGGCAAAAGAACTTTACAGATACAAGTGAAAACGTTTCTTGATGAATTGGTACAATATAGCGGCAGCGAGTAGGATTCTGACCACACCGTACACAGGTTAAAGCTGATGTATAACAGCTGTTCTGTTGCCTACACACATACATGTGCCTATATAGGTATAGGCTTGCCACCCAATAATGCAGCTCCAAATAAGTTTCAAACAGAGGTTCTACTGCAAATTAATCCAAATGGGCTAGGGGCATCAGTTTCAACAGGAAGGACCACAGGACAACAGGGGGTTACAAAATTGAAGACATTTTTTACCATTCATCCAAAACACACAACAGCCACAATCCCAGAGCACCTACTAACAAATGTGGTAAATGCTAGGCTTCAGCGTCCAAGCAGGGAGTTACACCATAAAAAACACCAAAATAAAACCCACAGCACACCACTCACTACACTCCCTTATCTTTCCCCAAACTCCTGAATACACTCCACTGGCCACCCCAAGCTAAATGTAAATGTACACCTCCAACCGTGCACACCACCCTGGTAACTCCGCCGCTAAGGTGCGATGACACAGTAGAGCGGTACACTAAGGGTTAAGGCTTTAACCTACGGGGATTACGGTCAGGTAAAACAAAGAGAAGAACCCGCTAAATCCTCCAGAACAACCAACACACAGTTGACTGCCGCTTCCAGCCACGGAACCATATATGGAGGACTTCGGGAAGTGTCTACCCCCACAAACCGTAGCCAGTTAACCCCAGAAATAAAACGTTTTACACTGAACCCCAGGACTACTTGCCACGATCTGGTTCTGCTCCCGCTTCCCCTCCGTTACAGCCCCTGTCTCCCTTGGTATCGATGTGTCTACCCCTTTATACCATCTATTTTACACAGAGTAATTCCCCTTTGTTTCCCATCCTTGGTGCATTAATTTGTATTTACTTGGTGGTTTGTGGCCATATCCTTGTGAAACTGAAAGAAACACACATAAACTTATTTTTTGTTGTTATTTAGTCACGCAGTTGTGTCCGACTCTTCGCGACTCCATAGACCACAGCACGCCAGGCCGCCCTGTCCTCCACCGCCTCTCGAAGCCTGCCC